>CABFOW010004419.1:5734-56781 GCA_902141385.1 Timema californicum
CCCCCCCCAACCCCATTATCTGTATACAAATCTGTCAGGATAGCCTATCAAAGGGTGGTAGCTGTTGGGTGGGAGCGTTTAAAATAGTCAAACTCGATGTGTTGATGGATTTTACTATAGACTAAAGTACATAATGTGAAGTAGATAGTTTTTTGGTAAAATAGTACGAAATTTATAGCTCAAGCTAGTCAGTCTAACAAACAACCGTCGGATACGTCTATATTGGTGAACTACACCACCTCTTCCTGGACAAAAACTACATACTATAAGTCCTACCTCGATGGTCCTTGCCGTCAACAATCAAAAACTTCTTAACACTCCAAAGACTCTCTGAAAAACAAGAAGCCCCTTGTCCTAGTTTCGCACCTACTTATAACAGTAGATTTAAAAATGTGTCATGGTTACTGATGTTTTGATAAATACAATGTACTGGTATGTTACTATACCCAAGCAAAGCTGACTTTCAAAACCTATGTGTAAACTTATTGTGGACTGTTCTGAATAGCTTGACTGACTCAGGCTTTCGTAATTACGAGGGAACTGTGTCTAATGTGTAACATACCTACGCTCAATGTAACTAGACAATGACAATTAATTAATAATTAATCAAGATTTAATGAATTATTAATGGCTTAGTTAATGATTATTAATTGATTGGTTAGCGATTAATCTATTAGTATTGACATTAATTAATTATTAGGTAATAATAATTATTAATAATATGAAGGATAATGTAACCATTTTTAAACTTTACCATCTCTGCTAAAATGCTGCTGCAAAAGAAATATAAGCTCTACAAAAGACAAATACCTAAAAAATTGAGAGCCCTTGGTCTCCGAATTTCATAAAACGGTCTTTTTGAGACACTAAAATAGTCAAGCAGAAATTCATAAACATAAGAAACCAAGTGGGCTTAAAACGTTCCTCGGTGGAGCTGTCCGTCGGTAGGAGAACAGACAGAAGAAGAGGAAAATACAAATGCCAATGCAATTTGTGTTGTGACACCACTATTAAATACATCATTCGAATCACAAATATCCATTTCATGCTGCTTAGCCAGTAACCTTTAGTTTACCGGGCATTTCGATTTTAATGATCAATCAAAATATGTGTTAAACGTATAACCCGAACAGCTAGCAAAAAGCTGTGCTTACAAACAAAAAAAATTAAAAACTTTTCAGAGTGTAAAACTTATCACCGCACTTTGTGCCCGCAAGCTATTGTTAGCACTGCACTTTGTGCCCACAAGCTATTGTTATCACCGCACTTTGTACCCACAAGCTATTGTTAGCACTGCACTTTGTGCCCACAAGCTATTGTTATCACCGCACTTTGTGCCCACAAGCTATTGTTAGCACTGCACTTTGTGCCTACAAGTTATTGTTATCACCGCACTGTGTGCCCACAAGCTATTGTTAGCACCGCACTTTGTGCCCACAAGCTATTGTTAGCACCACACTTTGTACCCACAAGCTATTGTTAGTACCGCACTTTGTGCCCACAAGCTATTGTTAGTACCGCATTTTGTGCCCACAAGCTATTGTTAGCACTGCACTTTGTGCCCACAAGCTATTGTTAGCACTGTACTTTGTGCCCACAAGCTATTGTTAGCACTGCACTTTGTGCATATTGTGCTCATAATGTATTCAAAGAATCACAGTTGTTGTAGCTTAACTTAATGTCTGACGTTTCTCGTGCTATGAAAGGGAGATAATGCGGCGTTGACAGATAGTGGTTTATTCCATGTTACAATATTTTCATACTATTACATATTTTACTACATAGTTTAAATGATTTTGATACATATTAATGTACACCTTTTGTTGAATAATACTAGATAAAAAATCTGGGCTCTAGTTATCACTACCCGCCTCGGTGGCGTAGTTGGCTAACGCGCTAGTCGTGTTGAGCTCGACTGCTGAGGACGGGGAAATCAAGGGTCGAATCTCGGTCGGGTGAACTGGGGGTGGTTTTTCCTAAATGGTTTTCCACTCTCCCTCCACGCAAATGCGGGTTCAACTCCTTCTAATTCAACCTTCCCAATTCCTAATCCATTAGAGTAATTAGTACTTAAGCTTATAACCTGAATAATAATAATAATAATAATAATAATAAATAGTTTATCACTGTTTTCTGTGCCCACCAGCTACTATGTGGTACATGCATGTGCGTATGGGCGGCTCCCTGGTGCTGGTAGCCGGACTGGGTCTTCTGGTCTGGTGGGAAAGTAGGAGGAGGAATAGGAGACGAACTCCAGGTGCCCACACAGTGGCGTCAAGTGGGGAAGTTGGCCTCTTTAACCGTGTTCCCGCTCAAGTCGGGTCGCGGGATCCCCCTAAAGGAGGGCGAATGCACGGAGATAGGACTCAAGACCTTGGGACAAGGTGCCGCGCACCTAAGGGACAGGTGAGAAGTAGTGGTCTTGTTTGGTTCACTTTGCTTTGATTTAAATCACTTCTTACAGATTTAAGTTATTTCATACATACTTGAATCTCTTCAAGCTTACTCGAACCACTTTGTACCAGATTAAACAACTTCAAAACTATTTAAATCCCTTAGTAACAATTTAAATAACTTGTAACCAACTTGAATCACTTTATATGGACTTGAATCTTTTTTTTAGCAACTTCAATCCCTTCGAAACAATTTAATTATTTTTGTACAAGATTGCATCACTTAAAACCGACTCGACTAACTTCGTATTAGTTTAATTGCTTCGAAGCAACAGATAGGAATCACTTTTTCAGACTTTAATTAATTTAACTATTAATAAATCATCTCAGTCATACTTGATTACAATTTTATTCATACTTGAATCATTTTAGCCTTAATAGGATCGATCACTTCATTTCGATTAAATTGACAAATTCTAGCTACCGTCAATTGATCCTAATAATTGATTACAGTATTTAACCATTATTGCTTGAATAAAAACATAATTTTCACTAAGGCAGCTGAATGCTGAGTTTGGACATTTGTATTACAATAGTTTCGTCTTTAATAGGACGATTTAAAATTAGAGAGTAGCCTAATATATTGCAATGGCGAAAGAAAGTAGGTGTGATTAAAACTTTACTTTAGTTTTGATGATGTACATAAGTATGTGAGGTTACATTGTTAAATAGTCAAATTAGTGTTTAAACATATTGAATGTAAGTTTTGTTTAACTGTTATTTCATTACTAATTAAAGAAATTAAAACTTCTCACTATACAATAATAATTAGTTTCGATTTAACACCACATACTTGGGTGTGTTGTATATTCAAGTTTAAAAATAAGTGTTTAACAATGTAGTACATCCAGTAGTACGGAAAGGATTTATGGGGGGTGCACCATTCGGTCTTATAGTCAATCTTTTCTATAATAGTAAGCCTGGAAAAACAAATTAATGCAAAGGTTAACGTGATATCATAGATTTTTATAAGTATTTTTTAAAACTACCAAGGATTGTTTAGCTTATTTTATCTTTATTATTAAAATTTGTAATTATTACCACTGATACTTTATTTTACTTTCTTTCGACCCCTCAGAGAAAGAAGTTTTGTGATTGTAAAAAAAAAAAAAAATCAAACTCAAGATTTTGATAAATGTCAACGTTTCCCGACCCCTGCAACAGAAAAAGTGGTTTTCGCAATGCCGTCTGTGTGTCTTTATATTGGCCTAGAGACTAAACTCATTTTACTGATCAGCATGCAACTTGATATATAGGGTTTTCATAAGGTTCCCCGGAGGGATATTTGGAATTAGATATCCAACCCTAAATTTAGGAGTATTTTAGTGAGGGCAAAAAGAGACAAAATAGATTTTTTTTTTCTAAATCCGCTCATACGACTTTGATTAAATTTTATATCCAGGTATTGCTTGACATTACACATAAAATGGAAGGTTTCAATTTCCCATGAAAATGACAGCTAGGGTATTTTACATGAGAATAAATTTCCAATTTTCATCATTTCTCCGCAACTATTTGAGATACGAAATAACTTATCATTGTAAAGTTGTAGTACTATTCAAAATTAAATCTTTTATTTAGAATGTATTTTATAAAACTAATAGTTTATGATCAATAGGCAAATATATTTTTTGGGAGATTTTTACAGTTAAATTATTGATTGTTGTACTCTTTGGTTTACAGATATGTTACTCTTTTCCCAATTTTGTAAAAGTGTATATTATTTCATTTATGCTCTTTGTTGGAATGTTTCTTCAACAATGTATATGATTTAGTTTCACAAATCTTATAAGCTTTTAATAATTGAGTTAAGATAAAAGAGAAAGTTTGTGCGGTGCAATGTCCCATTTTATTTTATGAAGTGTTGGAAAGAATACGCTGATCAGCAGGGCTATTGTGAGCGTATATCAGCTTAGTGTTACACACTGTATCTAGATATTGGCATTATATCGATACCGACGTCTTTACAATAGTATCTAGTTATTTACAAAGTTATTTCACTATCTACTAAAGTTGGCAACATACATTCCACAGAGTTCATAGCAACTTGTTTACTTTTTGTCAATGTTGTTATTTTGAAGAAGGCAAACGATTTAATTGTTTTGTCAATTCATGACTCTATTTTTTAAATACTATCCAACATATTATTCAAAACCCTAATATATATCAACCATTGTTTAGTTTACAGTTTGATTTATTTTAACGTTATTACTAAAATGTTATTTACTTGAAATTTTAGTATTTGATTGTTGATTTTTAAATGTTACAATTGATCGTTAAGTGTACATTATACCAACGTTAAAGCTGCTGTACGCTAACAATAACCCTGCAGGCCATGACCCCAAAAGAGTTACGTGACATCTGGAAAACACTTATCTATATGATCAAATATAAACAAAGTATTTTAACAATTAAAAAATTAAAATTAATAGGGCATATGGTATGTTAAAGATATAAGGAACGATACACAATATAATTTTTAAAGTTGTACACAAAAACCTTGTCATTGACTAAATGCGTAACTGCGTCATTTTTATTATCCTCCCATACCAATACTTTTACTGATTCTACGATTATACAACATAATCCCGACTACTGCGAATATACTCGAAGCTGTACGATTGTGTGATATTACCCACCGCCGTCCTTGACAGACGTGGGGCCCTGAATAAACTTTGTCTTGGGGCCCCCAGTTATCTGCTTCACCCCTCGCCCCTCCATCTTCCAAATTTTCTAGTGGGATTACGGTATTTGGCACCTGTATACTGATTTTCATCTGTTTAAGGTATCAGGAAATGCCCTCAAAGCTAATTAATTTCATGTATAGTTAATGCTATAAATTATGTTTTTATACATGTAAGGGTTGATTTATCCCCAACCCTTATTTCTATTTTCTTCCCTAACGAACATGAATTGTATAAAGGTACAAAGAGCAACTGTTCAAGTTTGAATTAAATCAGTTAATGCGTTAAAATGTTACAGTGAAACATAACCACCACAGACAGACAAATTAAAACCGGGGAAGTTAAAACGTTGAACCTGTTTCACTCGTTCAACAAACCAAACCCCATGCTGATGTTTTTTTACACTATGGAAATATTTGCTAGATCTCTTATAGAGGGAATCTACCTCTCGAACGCGCAAGCACCCAACTTGGGTCTTAACGCGCCCCCCTTCCCCCCCGGCCAATTGTCACTTAAGCAAGCATGGGGCCCTGTGAGGCCGCACTGTTTGCATACCCCTAAGGGCTGCCCTAATCTTACCAAGCATCCTTTCACTATGTTTGTAACAAAAACACAATTTGGGCAGATTAAGTTAAAATGTATGAACGTTACTATGAACTAGGAGTGCGCGAAAGTGTAAATGCGAAGCGAATCTTGAAACATGCGAAGCCATGCCGAAGACAAGTTTTATGTTGTTGTCATATAGCATTACTTTTAATTTTAAAATTATCCATTGAATCAGAATCTAGCTATATAAAAAATAAATGATGTTGAATTACATACCCTCTAACCATAACCATACATTGTTAGGATAATCAAGTATTGTAGATTACAGATGGCAAGAGATGCAGCGTGTTTTGGAGAACCTAAAACCGTGTTCATTGAATCGACTAGTAAACCCAATGGGAAGACCTGGACATAGATGGTAGGATAGCATTAGAATTGACCTTAAATAGATAGGGTGTAATGAGGTGGACTGGATAGAATTAGTTAAAGATATGGATAAGTGTCGTACTTTGCTAGATGCGGAAATGAACTTTCGAGTTCCTAATGCCATAGATTAAGTAAGTAAGGCACGTAAAAAAGGATTATAGATAAAATAAAGCACACTATATTATTTTATGCTGACATTATAGATGTAGTCTAATCACTAGTCTGTGTTAAAATACTGTTTCGTAGCCACTCTATGTTACAATATGTCATGTTTAGTGAGTTATTTCATATGTGTTTTGCATATATCGAACTTTTCTTCTTCCTTCGTAAAGATTCAAACGCGCAACGATTATTGTGGGTGTTGAGGTCAAAACGAAGGAGAGTCGACCTTCGACTTCGACATTTATAAGCTTTGCACACTCTTATAAACTACTTTTAATTTTGTTTTCCTTTCCCAACAGATTTTTTGTAATATACGGCGATAAATACTTTGACCATAAGAATGCCAAAACTTATCCCAAGATGGTTTTGATTAACATCTCATCAGAAAAGGAAGGTGAGGTGAAGTTTGAAGCTCCGGGCATGCCTGCATTAAGACTTCAAGTCCCGGACCACGCCAACAAGCTCAACGACAAATATTGCCTGTAAGTGTCCTCATCTTTGTGTACGCTCTAGAAGCAACATTGATTATCAGCAGCTCGACGGTATTAGCCCTGATTTTCTGGTGGGTGACAAGGGAGATCCGGGTTAGAATCCCGGGGGAGTGTATCTGATGTGATTTGTGCCTATGATTTCCCTCTAGCCTACTTCACGCAATTTTGGGTACATTTCTTCTAAAACTATATCTTCCCCAACCCTACCTCAATAGGGTAAATATGCGGATAGCCTCGATGGGAATTTTTTAAATATAGGGGTGAGCCACATTAAATTCTCAGGAGAAATTCTTGAAATGCACTGCGTTATTACTCGTTCAGGCTAAACCCGTTTAACTAGACTAATAGGGTAGAGACTAGTAAGGTAGGGTTTGTAAGAAATGTGCTTGCAGCTACGTGAAAGTAGAGTGAAATATCATATCAAGCTAAGTATGCACGGCCAGAATTTCAATCCATCCTCCCCATCAGTGGAAAACCACACTGTATGAGCTTGACGCTTGGTCTGCGTGCCCACCGATGTGGGTAAAAAGGTAATATTGATAAAAGTGCAAGTGCTACCACCCAAACTTGCTTAGTTTTTAAAATTACAAATCTTGAGATATTTTGAGCATTTTTGTATACTCCTAGGCTATACAGATTTTGTGGGGTCTAATATTATTATTCGGCGAAGGGAGAACTTCACCCCACTCCCCTCTTAAAATGTCTTAGTGAAAACCCAGCCCCCGAATATGGTAGAGGAAAGTTTTTTAAAAATAAATTGAGATATCTCGAGCCTTGCATTTGTGGACTTGTAACTTTCTCTCAGGTTATGGTTGAACGATAAAGTCAAGACTTTGGATTGTGGGGAGGAGGTGGCCTCGTGGATGTCCCGGTACATCTTGGATAAAGAGTCCGGGGTCCGTCTGGGGTACCACTTGGAACACGTCACTCAGAGGAACGCCTACAAACCTCCCTGGAGCGCATTTAGGGTCTTCTACGACAAACTCAGGACAAAGGACATAGTAAGTTCTGCAATGGGGAGACATGATGGTAGTCAAAATTACCAATCAAGGGTGTCCATATGGGTTTTCCAATTGGGGGCCGATTGGAGTCCGGAGAGAAAAATAATCAGGAATTAACTTTATAGGAGGGAGTTTTAGAGCATCACAACATAACAATGAGATTCAAGAGTCAATTTTCGAAAGAAAAAAAATCTGAATAATTTACAAAAAATAAAATTTAGCTGTAGCTGAACCCATTGAAAAGAAACATTATATTTTTTACAAGTTTATTGAACAGAACAAAATAAAAATAATTTTTTTGAAGAGGGAAAGGGAGGAAATCTACATTTTATCATTTTGTATTTTTGTTAACTCGAATTTTGATGTTTTAAAGTTGTTAATAGCAAATTAAACCCAAATTAGTTTTTTTTCATAAAAATTAAAAATAAGAGTAGATAATGCACAGTGATAAGGGGTGCTGAAGCCCCCTTATCACCCATTTATGAGCATCCATGCTACCAATGGTAACAGTTGAAATCGAGGTTACATTAATTTTTATATAGGGGATAGTAGCTTCATACAATAGGAATGTACCTTGTACTCATTCTGTACTATCTCTGGGCAGTCTTTGTATGGAATACATAGGTCAAACGTTTCCTAAAACGAGAGTGGATACAAGACCTGTTGTAAACTCACGCACTACATTTCTTAATGCCATTGGGAGCGCGAAAAAAATATGTATGTTACCACCCTGAAGTGTGATTACTGGTTAAAGCTTCTTAAGCGTTCCATAATAAGCCTATGACGTTACTGGGTAGAAATATGTTTTAAAAAGAATAGGGCTGTCCAAAATTCAGCCATTTTATAAAATCTGGCCTATACACAATATCATTAGCTTACAATGAATTCATCAGTAAATATGACGAATTTTTTCTAAAAAATAAAAAATAAGTTATTTTAAAAGCTGAAATTTTTTGTATTTAGTCAGAAGAAAAACAAGTAACAGTAATTGTAAGGCTAGTCAAAAACTTGTAATTTTACATAATAGCTACAAACAGTGGCTCATCCAGGATTATGTTTTTGGGGGTGGAGGTCTATTTGAATCTATATTTGAAGGAGAAGTTATGTATAAAAATACAAAAGTTACCAAAAACTATGTTTGAATACACTATATAGTCAACTTATTGACTAGAAGAGAGCTCGTGGTGATACCCGCCTTTTGCTAACCAAACAACAAACTAACAGGAACAGGTCACCAACAAATTCACGATTTCAACTAGTCGTTTCTCAGTTCAAGAAATCCCAGGAACTACTCCATATGACACAGCGACTTTTGCAAGGAGACAATGATGCTCTCAACATAGTAACATTATTCTTAGCTTGATTTGTATCTATTGTAAAAGCTTCCTGATCTACCAGTTGACTGCAAGTGGTATCAAGTATCTGAAACAGGAGCGGTAGTCGCTCCACTTAGCACGTACTTACGTTAGTAGCTTGAATAGCTTATAGCAGTGATATAACCGTGTGAACTACTGTACTAGTTATCACGTGTGTCTGGGGTGTTGCCCATATGTCTTTTTATTGGTGCTCTACACCGTAATTGGAGGAATTGTCCAAGTTGGCAGAATCTAGTTTTCCTGCTTTACAGCAGAGCTATAGACTGTTGTCTCGAGGAAAGATGGCTGTGGACAGTTGTCCGAGAGTGTCGGGAAAATTTGTGAGTTTTTAGCGACGGTCTTCCTTGAATGCCATAAGTACGGCAAAGGTTATAGCATGGTTACGACAGTGGTCAAGACAATGGGTCATTGACAGTTGTCAGGGTGTGTTAGTTTAAGAAGATTCGTCTAAAGGCATTTTCCATGTGCGTGTAAACGAAGTGTTAATGTGTGACACCTAACGAGAGGATTGTCCTTAAATTTAGAATGCAGTATAGGATTCAAAGAAACGGACAACCAGAGGTGACAGCTGAATCCCAACACTACGTCACGATGACGGCCGATGTACTAGTTCACTTATATTTAATAAACATGATAATAATCGTTCACCCATTCATTCAATCTATTCTAGATGAACCATGCACCTTATAGTCTCACAAGCGATGAATACTTAGGGGACAATTCTAAACTTTACATCGACCTCAAAGAAGAGGCTTTTACATTTTGGTGATCAGATATAAGGATGGGGACGGAACTAGTGATTGTAACTAAGCGTGTGATGTGCGTGACAAGTGCGTGCCACGCATGGCAATTAGCGTTTTAAGGATTCCGGAGAAGATAGCGTGTGTGTGTGTGCCACGTGTGAACAGGGATAATCACCAGTAACGATGGGAAAGTGTATTAAGTTAATAACTTTGACTCGTTCGGGGATTTTTGAACACGTAGATGTTGTTTTATTTTTGTTATGATGTTGGGGTCTACTGGTTTCCTAATTTTGCCTGTTTCTTAACTTTGTGTGGTTATGTGAGGGGGCATATAAACTTGAGTTTTAATGTCTCGTGGAACTGTGAGTGATTACGTGCGTGACAGGCCCTTGATACATTTTTTAATTTCCATCCTATTATGTTGCCGAGAAGACGGGACTCTAATTGATAATGATATGCCACTTGCTAATATTCTGAAGCAATTTGTTGGGCGAACTGACCGATGAGAGACGCTGGACGGTTTATAGTTTAACCATGCCAGCTGTGCCTCGCGACTCGCGTTTGGTCTGGCAATCGCGATTCCGTTTCGGGTTTCGCGTTCGTTGATTTGGTTCGTAACGTTCATCAGCAGATACCAGCCAGCCCATCCAGCCAGCAGAGGATTAAGATACAGCAGAAAGTCCTAGACAAGGGATTTTTAACCAAGATAGAACCATATCAATTATCTAGCATGACCAAATTCACAATCCACGGTAAGGAGACAGACCCACAGCCAGTGCTGAACCAGGTAATGCAACAGCATAAGGAATTGAGGACCAAGAACTAACAACTTAGAGTTAGTCAAGCTGATACCAGTCAAAGCTCTGAATCCCTACCCCCAATTAATGTGTATACGAAATTTATCCTTGATTCCTACAATTTCCAAGTTCCTTGGGCGGGCAGACGATAATTTTATTGTGTTGTTTGCTAAGATATAACAAGAGTTGATTATTTCAGGTAGGAGTGACTCCAAGTGTGTAGCTGTTACTAGATTAAGATTAGCTTGAGAATCCTTAGATTTTACTTTAGAAAGTACTTTAGGTAGTGAGGTAACATGTTTTTGGACACTGGTGCATATGTTTATTTAATGTGGCAGAATGTTGTAGAGACCATAGATGTATTATCCAAGCCAAAGTTTAAGATTTCAGGGCTAAATGGCCTCTTTGTGAGTAATTTTGGTGAAAAACTTGTGAATTTAGGGTCGGGCAAGGGAGTTGGTTCCATTCGTACCCAAGCATAGAAGTAAGTAGTGATCACTATGAGGACATTTTAGATATTGGTTTCCTGCATAAACATGCCGCAATTTTAAATTCAGCAAAAGAGAATCTGTACTTAGGCCATATATGTTATGACTTGAGGAAGGTGGCTGAAGATAGAACCAAACGAGCCGTTGCAGATGTATAGATAGAGAATGCATCTCCATCCTGCTCTGTAAATCACGGTCAGGGAACTCATACGTCGAACGCCACAGAAATTACCATCAGGTACAGGAAATATTCTAAATGTCGAGATGAAGAAATGGTTATAGCCATCTGCGTTGTAAACATGAATCAAGTGTTGGCCGGGTTGCCCCAAGTAACCAGTTAGGATGGATTGTGTTTAAGGGTAAGCTTGATGCCATGGGAATATGAGCTGGCTGTGATCGAACCGGGGACCAATACATTCAAGGGCCGAAGTAAGAGTGCTTGAGATTATCCACAAAACAGTAGAGGTACATGTCCGAGAAACAAGGGAGAAACATGATTTAAATCCACGCGCCAGTCGAATTTAAATAATCAGAAGAATAAATTGCAGGAGAAACTTAATTATTAATTAGAAGAAACAAGAAAAAATTCACTATTGACGAAATGACAGTCTTAGAAAGAGCAACAGTTCAGGAAGACATCAAAAGTGCGCTGATACTCTGACTCAGAAGTAAGAGCAAGAATCACACATATCACAAACAACAAGCATGATGAGTGAGAGAGAAGTCAGGGATATCCTACGCCAGATACCAGTTACGTTTCGCCAGGTAGAAGACGACTGTTTAGAGAGGATGAGAGACGAACTCAGAACGACCCGTCATAGTAGAGAGAAGTATTAGTGGGAAGAACGCCATAAATACTTGCACATGCTTACATTTTAACATTTGTAATATGAGAGTGTTTAAGTAAGAAGTTGACTAAAAAGTTTAAAGTCTGTTACAGAGGCTCATACCCTATCCTTGATTTTTTTTTGTCACTGTGAAATTCCTGTTATTTTTGGTCTGCAATAGTTCGGGATAGTACCAACTTTAAGGGCTGTGTCCCAGAGTACTCAATGACGACTAAAATGCCACGAATTGTCCGATTTATGAAAAAAGTTTGTACAGTAAAGTAAAAATAAATAAATCGTTACATTTATAATATTTTACTTTTATTGAGAGTATCTGGATAAACTCCGTGTATTTTTTCCTTTGAACCGGTGTGGTGGGGCGGCCAGATGCACCTTTCAAGGTATTGTGAGCTTCCGTTTTCAGTTTTATACTGAGTAGTAACAGTCAGTGACCATGAGATTTTTTATTTCGTTTCATAGTGTTTTGTTTTTTGCATTTTGTTCAGTGATATGCTGTTCTGTCTTTATTTTTCGAAAGAATGTGTGGTAGTAGCAAACAAATTGCAAAGAAAGAAGAGAATAAACACAAATGTTGGTTTAGTGATGTGTTACAAAAGGACTAGGCCTTCTTAAGGAAATGCGAACATAGCCCACATGTTGCACTCACTGTTCAAGTGGGTTTAATATTGTTCATGGTGGCCCCTCTGACACAAAGCTTCACTTGAAGACTAAAAACCACCTGGTTGGAGTTAATGCTGTTGCGATGACATCTTAAATGAGTAAGTCAGTTACCAAGAATGACTTAGCCAAAAATGATATTGTAGCAAAAGAGGCAGCTCTTGCGTTTCACACAAAACACATAGTTTTAGATAGTTAGATTTCACATCTAAACATATTTCCACATTATTTGAGCCAAAATATTTTACTGCAAGAACAAAAAATCGGAGCCATGGTAAAAAAAAAAGTCTTAGCTCCAGAATGTCAAAGACAGGTGTTGAGATAATTGAGTGAAACGTCTTGTTTTACAGTAATGGTTGACAGCTCAAACCATGATGCTAAAAATTAGTACCAATAGCTGTGAGATATTTTCATGTGCCTACATGTAACAATGTCAAAGTTTTAAAGCTCAACACATTACCATGTGAAACAAGTGATCAACTTAATGACAATGTATTTTCTGTTTATAAGTCACAATGAACTGGTCAATAAATTAGTTGGTATGTCTGCAGACAACACCAATATGAATTTCAAGGGTGCAAAAAGAAAAGGATCCAATAACCTCCTTCGTTATTTATAAGCAAGCACTGAACAATCCTTAGTTGGTGTAGGTTTCATGGCGAATATTGTCATTAACTGCATTAAAAGTGCTGCTGGTACACTTCCTGTTGATGCCAGGTAATAATTGTAAAACTGTTTAAGTTTTTTCACATTTATACTGTGTGAGTGGCAGAACTGAAGCAGCTCTGCGAATACATTGACATAGAGTATCAGAAACTGTGGTCTTTTTCGAACAAACAATGACTTATACTTCTACCTGCTTATTAGCATGTTCTACAAAGGAAGGAGTCACTCAAA
Source organism: Timema californicum (assembly GCA_902141385.1). Classification (NCBI taxonomy): domain Eukaryota; kingdom Metazoa; phylum Arthropoda; class Insecta; order Phasmatodea; family Timematidae; genus Timema; species Timema californicum. Next base: position 19,304 of record CABFOW010004419.1, read on the forward strand.
AGCTATTTCATGTCCCAAGCAAACCTTCCTGTGGTGTTAAAATAATTTTTTGAAGATCCAAACGAAGAATTGCGGCTATGGTTCCTGCACAGTGTTTCATTTATTTTCAATGAAGTTGTAAAAACGATGGAAGGAGAGAAAGCATTAGAAACAGAGGCAGCACGTGAATATTTGATTTTACATAAAAACTTGGTTGACAAAAAACAATCTTCATTTCTACCAATGAAAGTTAAAACGCTCCAAAGAAAATACCCTGCAGTACAAAGCTGTGATTTAAAATAACTGAAGGATAATATGTGTTCTTTCTATGACCACCTTATAGCCTATTTAGATCTCTGGAAGTCAAATTTAGAAATCTTGAGTAAACTATGTTGGATGGATTTAAAGAAACATCTGATATGGAAAGAATAAAAGAAATTTGAACTCCATTTCAAGAAAGTATGCCATCCATTCCATTTGACGGACTGTTCAACGAACTAAGTGTGCTGAACTCATACCTATCAGACAGTAATTTGACATAATGGGAAAAACAGACGTTTTTGACGGAGGATAGTTGGTTGACTATGTTCCAGGACTTGAAAAATGTTGAGATAACTGTTTATAATCTTAAGATGTTTGTGGAGTTTGTTCTTTCCCTACCAGGAACCAACGCTTCAGTTGAGCGGGAATTCTCATTGATACACGACTTTTGGGTCGCTGAAAAGTCCCCAATGTCTATTGCTAGTGTTAAAGCACTTTTAGTGATAAAGATGAACTGTACACAAACTTCGTGTACAGAAATGTACGAGAACATTAAAAAACACAAGAATCTCTTAGAAGCTCTGACCTCATCAGATAAATATGATTGGAGGGAACCCAAACCACCATCTTCATCTGCCAGTAACGCTGAAAAGGGGTAGAATTAGGAAACTGAACAAAACATCTTCTTAATTTTTAATAGCCTATTATATTTTTACACAATGGAATTTTCTCAAAAATCGTATCATTTAAACTTTAAAATCACTTGTTACTGTGAGCCACTTAGTCTTAGAGATTGATATGAGTCCAGTAGCTTTGACTACCCTTTTTACGTACCCAATATTTATTTAGAACTATGGCATATTATTGTAATTTATGTTTTCTTTTTACTAAAAATTAAAAGATCTTCAAATATGTTTGTTTTTACTTATGCTTGTGCATTATGTTATGCTTATGCGCTTACGCTACTTTTGAAAAATGTTGCCAAGTTGTCCCGATTTTCACTGTCAGAAATATGGTCACCATGGCAATAGTACACGATAACAAAATAAAGCCATTTAGTGTTTGGTCTTGCCTACACTTATCTATTGACGAGAATTTAAATATGGACCGTCAGCAGGAACGCCACAGGAAGATTGAGACAGCAAAGGTGCCTTCATCTTCAATGCATCGATTCAACAGGAAACTATCAACCCAAAACTCCACACCAAACCACGCTTATAATCTGTGCATGAGAATATAGTTTAATTGTGCAAGTGAAGGGTTATAAAACGTGTCCAGCCTAGAAACAAGAGTTAGTGAAGCAAGTGAAATAAATTTGTTGTTTATGTATTTCAGGTATTATTATTCATCAGCATTGTTGAAATTTTTATTGAACGGTTGTGTGATTTTCAGCGTGATTCATTTATCATGTTGTTTATTTTTAATTATATCTTGTATGTAACAAGGTTCTTGGTTCAAGCCCAAGTTGATTCCAGTCAGATAATTAATGTTGAAACTGCGGTAATATTTTATTTTAAAGGTAATGTTCTAGTATCAGAAAATAGGTTTACTGTACTCGTGGATTTTGATTTGAATTATCTTGTGGAGGAACATAGTAAATTAGCAGAGTTATTTTCAGATATTCAGAACTTAAGTAAGCACAGTTTTTTTTGTTTTTTAGCATTGAGGTAAACACATCTTGGAGAGTGAACCTTAATACAGCTGTGCCACACTAAACAAATTAATCTGATGTAGGTGATGTGTTATTGATCAGACTGTATCGTAAATATGTTGCCACTTTTCAAATAGCCAATTAGCTAGATGTATAGATAAGAATTGTTCAAATTATCTTGTATTTTATGAGTGTATTAAGTATCACTATCCCACTTAGTTTAACTGTGCTTGTAGTTATCATTTCATTCATAGCGTGGAAGCTTAATTTATCAAAACAAGTAGGCCCTATAGTTACGTAAGTGGTGCCTTCATCCGGTGAGATAAAGAGTCCTCATTCCTGATCACTTGACTCAATAGAGTTGCGATGTTAACAGATATGTATGGCTTGTCATTTATAAGATTATATTACTAGAGTAGGTATACCTTGTTCACTGTAAGTTTATGACTCAGAATTCTAGGTGATTATCGTTTATATACGGAATGTAAATGTGTTACTCATTGTGTTAATATCCACCCATTTTAAATTGAGGGAGTGATATGATGATCTAAACATAGTAACATTATTCTTAGCTTGATTTGTATCTATTGTAAAAGCTTCCTGCCTACCAGTTATTAAGTATCACTATCCCACTTAGTTTAACTGTGCTTGTAGTTATCATTTCATTCATAGCGTGGAAGCTTAATTTATCAAAACAAGTAGGCCCTATAGTTACGTAAGTGGTGCCTTCATCCGGTGAGATAAAGAGTCCTCATTCCTGATCACTTGACTCAATAGAGTTGCGATGTTAACAGATATGTATGGCTTGTCATTTATAAGATTATATTACTAGAGTAGGTATACCTTGTTCACTGTAAGTTTATGACTCAGAATTCTAGGTGATTATCGTTTATATACGGAATGTAAATGTGTTACTCATTGTGTTAATATCCACCCATTTTAAATTGAGGGAGTGATATGATGATCTAAACATAGTAACATTATTCTTAGCTTGATTTGTATCTATTGTAAAAGCTTCCTGCCTACCAGTTGACTGCAAGTGGTATCAAGTATCTGAAACAGGAGTGGTAGCCGCTCCACTTAGCACGTACTTACGTTAGTAACTTGAATAGCTTATAGCAGTGATATATCCGTGTGAACCACTGTACTAGTTATCACGTGTGTCTGGAGTGTTGCCCATATGTCTTTTGATTGGTGCTCTACGCCGTAATTGGAGGAATTGTCCAAGTTGGCAGAATATAGTTTTCCTGATTTACAGCAGAGCTATAGACTGTTGCCTCGAGGTAGATGGCTGTAAGACAGTTGTCTGAAAGTGTCGAGAAAATGAGTAAATTCAGCGACAGCATGTCTTGAGTGCCATGAATACGGCAGTAGTTATGACATGGTTACGACAATGGTTACGAAATTGGTTGAGACACTGGGTCATTGACAGTTGTCAGAGTGTTTTGGTGTTATATGAGTAGTCTAATCTCTATAGGCACTTGCCATGGGCATGGGGACAAAGTATTTCTGTGTGGCACCTAACTAGAGGGTTTGTGGACTTCGATTAAAATTTAGAATGTATTGTAGGATTCAAAGACACGGACTTTAATGCAGCCGTGTGACAGCCGAATCCCAACCCTCGTTACGATGACGACCGATGTAAGGTCACTTCTCTTTAATAAACATGATAATAATCGTTCAGGCATTCATTCAATCTATTCTAGACGAACCACGCACCTTGTAGTCTCACAAGCGATGGATCTATATCTACACATTATTGCCAACGTTAAGCGATAGACTTTACAGCCTGTGTAAATTATGGGGTTTTTACACTCAACATTTGACCTTAACATCCAGGCTTTTATAAGACCAAAGAATTTTCTCAAAAGATCCAGAAGCCAACCCAGGAAAGTGCGTCGTGATTGTCACCTCTGTGCGAGGTTTGTAAAGCACGAACCGCGATGTTTGGCCAGTGTGCGTGGGCGAAGCCAATGACATTCAGGCGCGCTTTAAAAAGAGAGTAACATAACTTTTTTTTTAGCTTCACCAAAAGTTCCAACTTTTTAAAAATAAAAGTATGTTTTAAAGAGTCCATTCACATATAGGCCTGTTTAAAAATAAACTATTTCAAAGAGTACTTATCTCGTCAGTGCTTTGGTAAAGGTTTATTCTCGTTCTTTATCATTCTTTTTTGACTTGGGGTGGGGGGCTTAAGCCCTTTTAGTTTCCCCAACCAAAGGCTGCATAGTAACTGAAAAAATAGCTATATGTCTAAATACTCTAACTGAATACAAATTTATGAGTCATTTTTTGCATTGGTGATATCCAAAGTAAAAAATCAAAAGTAGCTCAGAGTAAAATTAAATTATAAAAATTAAGGAGGATGTTAATTAAATTCTACACAATTATTGAAATTTGTAAAAATTGAGTTTTTTCATTAATCAAATGGTTCATTACGGTGTCAAGCACTTTACAAAAAAAACATATTTAAAAAACTGACAAATAAGTATATTCAAATGTTCACATCATTCGATCAAATAACCCATAAAAAATAGCTTACAGTAAAATCAGAGTTTTAAAATCCAATTGGATACTGAGTCCACCTATCCAATCATTTTACTATCAATAATTTCTTTATTATTTATTAACACACGTCAGACTTGAACTACATCTTGAATTGCATTTAAGATCACTTTTGGTGCAAGAACATTTAATTATGCAGCACTGTTGGTTTGATGTCTTGCAAATATTCTTGCCTTTCTTAGTGAAATGGTTTGGTCTAGAACTGTCCCTGTGGAGGAAGACGTTGACAGCTGAATTTAATTTTGTGAAAATCAATTTTTAATTATTCCTGCTTCAGTTCCAACGGTGTACTCGTATAATCCATTTCTAAAGTACCTATACTATCTTCCTTTCAACGTCTTTTAGTGTCCAGTGGTCTCCGGTCAATTTTTAGAACAGCTACCATCATCGAACTACCAACATCCAAAGAAGGGAGATTTTTGATCACCTGTTTTTTTTTCTGTCCGCTTGGTGTTTTTGTACGCCATACCCCTTTCGAAGGAAATCTGAAGTTTAATTTTACTACCTGAACATCGCACTTCCTTTCAGTATTGTTTGAGTCCATTTCTCTCATTTGTTGGTTACAAGAAGAACATTTATAAGACAAACCTATTCCATTAACTAAGGGTATGTTACGTAAGGTAGTGCAACATTTTATTATATGCTTGGAGTTCCAAGCGCTTGCCCTATCTTGATAGTGCCATGTCGGGGGTTGTAGATACCATTCAAATCTTTTTCAGGGGTAAGTTTGTCAATAACTCTGTTTGAAAGTCCTACTATTGAGTCGGATTTTTGCATTGCAACAGAAAGGATCTCTGTTTGGTGATTTCCCGATTGTACAATGTAGAGAGTAGCATTTCAGCCATTGTTTGAAGTAGCATCTAATGCCACATTTAGTCGAATTTTCGTCCTGCATCCAACCCGACATATGTTTTCAACAGCTTCATTGCTTCTCTCAGCACTTATTTGAATTTAGGGATGATGTGGACGCTCGTGTATGATTTTATACTCTGGCCAGAGTGATACCAAATCCCGGAGGATACCTGCTACAAATTCGTGTCTACTATCATTTTGAAGGACGTGTGGAGCTCCAAATTCAAATTATATAAATATCTAGGGATGTTCTGAGGCCACCTTTGCTGCTGTTTTAAGGTGTAATGGCCTTGAATGGGGGAAAAAATAGTGGCATTATCTTGCTAATTCAGAAGCCATTTGAATTGTCTGTCAGTGGATGAGTGCAGGTCAATTAAATCAAACTGGCTTCTTACATTAACATTCTTTAAGACAATCGTCCGATTAGCGAGATCTTTACGAGGCTGAGATATGTTCTTCAAGCAAACTTGGAACATGGCAACAATAATTTAAATCACGAGCTTTGGAATTAAAAACTTATTTCTTAGACCTTAGAGCATAGATCATTTCACAAGCCAAATGAACCTCTAACAATTTTTCATAGTACAGTAAGTACTCATAGAGGAGTAGAATAATCTTGGTTGTCTCAGTCCAATATTTACTATTGATAATTAAATTATCTTCTCTACCAGCATCCATAACTTCATACTTAGTGGTATGGAAGGGAGATTGTTAAGGCGTTCGTCACCTACCTATCGTCAGCATTATTTTACTATCTTTTACCTTAAGCATAGCCTCCAATCCGCACTGTTTGGTCCAGGGTTTCTTCAGTGACTGCTCCTATCCCCTCGTAAAACTTATTCACTGCCACATACACGTTTCTTTGTCATTCGTATCACTAACTCTTTTCCCTAAAACACTGTCACTCACGTTTGAAACAGAAACAATACCTTGTGAATCACACTCAACGTTTGTTGATAAAGAGGCCATTTTGTCAATGCAAAAAAAACACCAGTAGAATAAAGAACGCAAGGCTCCTAGCGGCTGGGGAAGTTTTACTAAACGGCTATGGAAGTTAGCCCTTTCATAAAACGGCTGAAATTTGGACAGCTTTGTATTTGATCAACTATTTCCATTGCAATAAGGCTAGAGTGTCTAGCCGTATTACAAAAAGATTCTATAATCGGAACAAACATTTTTTTTGCGACAAAAAGTCGATGATATGTAAAGAGTTTAGGCTTCTTACAAAAAGGCTGATTTTATCATTAACCGACGACATATGGAAAGTATTACATCAAATGGCTTTAGATTAGTTTTTTATTTTACCTAACGTTCAAAGTACACGAGAGGTATTTTTTTGTGTTTTTATTATTATGGATTGCCCAGTATCTTTGTGAAATTTATACAATGTAAGATATTTATATGATAAGAAAATCTACCATGATATGTTGGTCATGAAATTGTTCAAGATCACGATTCAAATAAGATAACACCTTGTCTTGAAAACTTTCAGTCAATGAAATGATATCAGGTTATCTTATTTGAATCATACATAATACCCCACTTTTTCACTTTTAGACATGTTATCTTATACCTCATATGCTTTTTTTCCCCATTAAATCACAAAATTTAATTGGTGATTTACAATATCCTTATATATTTGTATTATTTTGTTGACAATTTATTGTACTTTCGTTTTATGTTTCATGTTGTAATCGCACGTTTCTTATTTTTACTGGACGTCCTGTATTCTGAACTTGAACGCCTCAATGTACACGTATGTCTTTATCATTCTCGGTACGCATGTGTTACTTATTCGAGGGTGCTGGACTCTATTGTCTCGTATTTGTGCCTCGGGTAGCTACATATTCTACCAACGTTTATGACGAGGGTATTTTATTACACGTTAAATTAATATTAAAACTAAATGAAAATTAGGTTTATTAATTTATATTACGCTAGGAGCTGAAGGAGGAGATAGAAGACATGATGAATTGGTGGTCTAATTTAATTGACAAAAGGAATGGACCTGTCGTAAAACATAATTATAATGGCACTGTGTTCTCCATATATAAATCATTCATCTACAGAGATGCACAGAGAGTGTTCCGAAATTATCCTCAAAAGGATTATTCTAAAACAATCACGACACTTGAGGATTCTACTTTGCATTGCGTCTAAACTGTGTCATCATGGATTACTAAATCTGGACAAGAAAGTAGGGAATCATACAACGAGTGATTCTGATAAATTATTTAACTTAAAATAATGTTTAGCAGATTATACAACAATACATCCTTATCCGAGGTTATTATTTCTTGAAAATAGAACAAAAAGCAGAACAGAGCAAATCTAGCCTTACTGACTTTGGCTTTAGTATGTAAGCATTTTGATTTATTCACATTAGTTAAATTAACAAAAATTATGGATACCAAGAAAAAAGCTAATACGTAATACAGGATACTTATTTCTTAAGCCTTTTCATCAAGGAAACGAGGATCTATGGTCTTAACATCAATCAGTGCTGGCAACAAGGCAAACTAAAATATTATATGTAAACCATTCTTAGTGGCTATGTGGACTAATGGCTTAAACAGTAGAACGCTATCTTCCTCTCAAATAGTATTATTGTCTTCAATCTCATAATCGATTGACAATTTAAATAACGAGCATCCGATTAGGCGATACCATATTGACATCCATCGACATCTAAGATTGTGACGTTTCTGGAGAAGGTCGCGTGGACGATGAAGGCCCGACGGATAAGTTGTGATAGGTATATTTTTGTTTCAGGCAATCGAATTAACACAGAACTAATGGCGGTTAAAGAAGGGGAAAATTAAGTAGAACTGATAGTTGATTGTTTGAACGTTTTGTAGTATGGTGGAGTAAGACCACATGGCTTCCCAGCCAACTGACTTGTAGCGCTGTACAAGAGGTGTTGAGTCTCTTTGCAAGTTTCTTTTGCCATAATTTTTCTAGGGCGTGCTCCAGCAGATCATAGTTGCAGTGGCGGTTGACTAATGTTTTGTTTTCTCTCGTAGGCTCAACATTCTTAGTATGAAAATAAAATATATTTCATATAGCTGAGAACATTGTGAGTACATAAATAATGTCATTGAAATACGTAATTGTAATTAACATATTATTAATAATAACTATTACCTTTACATAGTTTACGCTAAAAACCTATTTCCTGTCTGTCACACATTCATTCTAGTTGACTACAAAAACGTGATTCAGGATTCTTCGTCTTCTGGTCCACATCGCACGAATAGGATTTATTTAGGCTACTGCGTCCACTGCATTGGGAGCATATGGATTTCCAAACAATTATCATCACTGTCATAATATCTATAATTATATCACTGGGATGGGTAGACTCATCACAGCTATTTAAAAAAAAGGTCTAGATTTTATTCGTGAGTAGACCTACTATGTAACTAGTGATGTGAGGGAAAAACAGTAACTGACTCATACGCGGTAGTTCGAGAAATGGTGGAGGACTAAATGGCAAGATGCAGGTTGTTCTCGAAAGATTAAATTCGCTAACGACTGACCCACAAGAAGAAGTTCCCGTTCGAATGAGTCACAAGAAGTAGTTCACAAATAACTAAGCCCCAATAAGTAGTTCGCGAACGACTGAACTAAATAAATGAACTGCTCATTTCAGTGAACTAAATCACTTTGAACTGTTCCTATAAGTTAGCTGTACTGCCCATCTCTACAGTAATAAACTAAATAGAGAGAATAACTTTGGGAATTCTGAAAGCAAATGGTGCTAATTTCGGGGAGTGCGTCCACTGATACACATCGTACGCATAAAATTTTAATCTGTCTCCCAGAATTTCATCGGCAATCTCTGATGTCCGATGTGTACGATACATATCTGTGGATGCAGTCTCATTAAAAATAATGTAAGGAATTCAAAATTCCAATGCGGACCAGTCAACGCTTACATTTTTGAGTCGCCTTCGTACTCTTTGACTAAGACAAAACGAGTGTACTTCCCAACTCGTATCACGGGGATTAATTCTAGTTTCGTGGGTCTCCGGTAAGACTCACCAATAGGTCACTCATGGATGATTTATATTTTTTCAAAAAATCGTGTCAAGGGTTACATTTTCACTTACAAAATCAGCGTGCCATAGAGGATGTGGTAATCATTTTTTTAACTGACCAGACATTTCTTTAAACAAAACTTTAGTTTTTCATGTCAGGGTAATTAGCCTTCAACTAAACAAACCCATTGTTCCCCCGTCGATATATAAAATGAAACGAGATTTTTATAAGTTTGGAGATGGTGCTAATCATTATTTTACATTACAATGTGCGTAGTAGCTTTTTATTGAAACTTTTTATTTTAAAATATAACAAATAAGCGAAGAGTAGATAAAAATTGACAAAAGTCATTATATCTTTATTATATTTTTATCTGTATTAGTACTTTTTGATTTACTAACTACGCTAATGGTATTAGTTGCTAGGAAGGTTATATTTAGAGGAAGTGTACCTGCATTTTCGTAAAGGGAGATTGAACTACTATTTTGGAAAAAACAATCCTCAGTACAGCCGACCGAGATCCGAACCTTTATTTCCCCATCATAGGCAGTTTAGTTTACTGCGAGAATAGCACCTTGGACAAAGTGGCCACCAAAGCGCGTTTTTAGTACTAGCAGTTGTCAAATTTGACTGTCTACATCAAGGAGAGCTGCTGAACACCTGGCTTGGCGTATGATTAAATTTGAATGGTCTTATGACCTAAAGCGTCAGGCTTGTAATAAACTTATGGTCTACTTTAAGTTTTTCTAACGTTGAGGGAGGTCCTTATATATGTGGTCGTACGTGGTAAAGTCCCCAGGAAGATGACAGATTTTTTTAAACGTTAAATCCCTTTTGAAATAGTTTAAAGTATTTAAAAATATACTTAAGATTACAGGTGCTATGTATATTATATTAATACTAGTGATTCCATTGAGGAGGAACACACAAATATATCTATATTAATAAAATGAATTTATTTGTCTCTCGTGAGCATTGCACGATATATATCTCACACAGAGGATATGCCATTTTAAAAATTAACAGCCCCTTTGCACGAACATGTGCACTAAGGAACAGTAATTTAACATTTTTTTACTAGACTCTTTGAAATTAATTAAAAATGGGGTCGTAAGCAAAAAGGCCACGGGCAATGCAAGGCCTAAAGCCACTGACTTTAAATTTAACTTACACATACAGTCATTAAACTAAAAACATTTCTCCCAGACAGCACCAGGTACTTCAACTAGTTATTAGCAATACTCTTAGATATTTAAGGGCAGAGGGAATAAACTTTGTTACACCCTTCATATACTTTATTGCCAATGATAGGGGAGATAAAAGATGGATTCTTGGTCAGTTAGGGGTGGTTTTACTCATGTGATGTATCACTGTGATTTAACCATCCTACTTCCCACTCTAATGCGGGTACATTTCCTCTAACTGGTCCTCACTCTCCTTTTCTCCTTACATTAAGTTGTTAATAGCCTTGGTGTTTGACTTTCCCATGCTCCACTTATCACTCCCTGCCCAGAATATCTGTAATTTCACAATAATGAGGTAGGGACACGAAGGTAGAGCTTAGAGGACGTGTACCTTCGTTTGCTTGGAAGGAGAAAATGGAAAACCATTTTAGAAAATATCAATTTCAAACACCCGGACGGGATTCGATCCTTGACTTCCGCCATCACCAGCAATAGAATATATCAGGGATGTACTGAGGTGGGTGTTTTAATATTTCACTCTCCTTAATCCCAAACCCTCAAAAGTATTATTACGTACGCATTTTGGCGCTTCTTATTAATGGAAAGGCTAGTACAGTAGCTTATTGGAACGCCTTTGTACACGTGACTACCAGTACGAATAGTCTTGCTGTTAAAGGTTCTAATCTAAATGAGTGTCATGCAGATCTGTTTATGGCAGAGATCGGCAACTGGTCAATCGTGATCAGTCGATCACGTAAGGAAACTATTAAAAATAATGTAAGGAATTCAAAATTCCGATGCGGACTAGAAGACGCTTACCTTTTTGAGTCACCTTCGTACTCTTTGACTAAGACAAATCGAGTGTACTTCCCAACTCTTATCACGTGGATAAATTCTAAATTCGTGGGTCTCCAGTAAGACTCACCAATAGGTCACTCATGGATGATTTTTATTTTCCCAAAAAATCGTGTCAAGGGTTACATTTTCATTTACAAAATTAACGTGCCCTGAAGGATGTGGTAATCATTTTTTTAACTGAACAGACATTTCTTTAAACAAAGTTTTAGTTTTTCATGTCAAGGTAATTAACCATCAACTAAACAAACACATTGTTCCCCCGTCGATCTATAAAATGAAACGAGATTTTTATATGTTTGGAGATGGTGCTAATCATTATTTTACATTACAATGTGTGTAGAAGCTTTTTATTGAACCTTTTTTCAATTTAAAATATAAAAAATACACGAAGAGTAGATAAAAATTTACAAAAGTCAGTATATAGTTATTATATTTCTATCTGTATTAGTACTTTTTGATTTACTAACTACGCTAATGGTTTTAGTTACTAGGAAGGTTATATTTAGAGGAAGTGTACTTGAATTTGCGTAAAAGAAGAGTGAAATAATATTTTGGAAAAACTATCCTCAGTACAGCCGACCGAGATTCGAACCTTGATCTCCCCATTATCGGCAGTTTATTCTACTGCAAGAATAGCACCTTGGACCAAGTGGCCACCAAAGCGCGTTTTTAGTACTAACAGTTGTCAAATTTTACTGTCTATATCAAGGAGAGCTGCTGAACACCTGGCTTGGCGTATGACTAAATTTAAATGGTCTCATGACCTAAATCGTCAAGCTTGTAATACACTTATGGCCTACTTTTAAGTTTTTCTAACGTTGAGGGATGTCCACCTATCTGTGGTCGCTCGTGGTAAAGTCCCCAGGAAGATGACAGGTTCTTTAAAACGTTTAATCCCTCTTGAAATAGTTTAAAGTATTTAAATATATACTTAAGATTACAGGTGCTATGTATTTTATAGTAATACTAGTGATTTCATTGAGGAGGAACACACAAATATATCTATATTAATAAAATGAATTTATTTGTCTCTCATGAGCATTGCACGAAATATATCGCACACAGAGGTATGCCATTTTAAAAATTAACAGCCCCTTTGCACGAACATGTGCACTAAGGAACAGGAATTTAACATTTTTTACTAGACTCTTTGAAATTAATTAAAAACTGGGTCGTAAGCAAAAAGGCCACGGGCAATGCAAGGCCTAAAGCCACTAACTTTAAATTTAACTTCCACATACAGTCATTAAACTAAAAACATTTCTCCCAGACAGCACCTGGTACTTTAACTAGTTATTAGCAATACTCTTAGATATTTGAGGGTAGAGGGAACAACAAACTTCGTTACACCCTTCATATACTTTATGGCCGATGATAGGGGAGATAAAAGATTGATTCTCAGCCAGTTAGGGGTGGTTTTACTCATGTGATGTATCACTGTGATTTAACCATCCTATTTCCTACTCTAATGCGGGTACATTTCCTCTAACTGGTCCTCACTCTCCTTTTCTCCTTACAACACAACAAGTTGTTAATAGCCTTGATGTTTGACTTTCCCATGCTCCACTTATCACTCCCTGCCCAGGCTTTAAGTAATTTAACACCAATGAGGTAGGGACATGAAGGTAGGGTTTAAAGGACGCGTACCTTCGTTTGCCTGGAAGGAGAAAATGGAAAACCATTTTTAAAAAATATCAATTTCAAACGCCCGGACGGGATTAGATCCTTGACTTCCGCCATCACCAGCAATAGAATATATCAGGGATTTACTGAGGTGGGTGTTTTAATATTTCACTCTCCTTAATCCCAAAGCCTCAAAAGTATTATTACGTACGCATTTTGGGGCTTCTTATTAATGGTAAGGCTAGTACAGTAGCTTATTGGAACGCCTTTGTACACGTGACTACCAGTACGAATAGTCTTGCTGTTAAAGGTTCTTATCTAAATGAGTGTCATGCAGATCTGTTTATGGCAGAGATCGGCAACTGGTCAATCATTATCAGTCGATCACGTAAGGAAACTTTAACGTCGTTAAAAGGAAATATTTAAGTCTTATAACCTCGCAAATATATCAAGTGCTTTCAACTAAAATCTGAGTGTGACGTAAATAACTTGATCAGTCTTAATAAATAAGAAATGTTATTATAAAATTAAATAGTTTAAAATAAAAATGTACATTTTATTTAATCCATACATTTTCTTCTAGAAAGGTTGGGACACAAGCATTTGAAGAATTATTGATATTAAGGACTAGATATAAGATATATGGACAAAAAATACAAAACATATAATGTAACAATATATTAAAGACGATCGGGGCCCAAAAGGGCGCCCAAAGCCTGGTCTATGGTGATGCAATCATGATGCTAATTAATGAATGATGTCCGATAGGGGGCGTACTCTGACCTGGCCAGCTACATGCTCATGTCGGAGTCTACGGTTGCCGAACTGGATGGCAGACTGCCAGAGAGTGCCCGAGGTATAGGCACGCTGCAGTTCCGACCCAACCTCGTGGTCCAGGGTTACACGACCTTACGAGGAGGACACGTGGGACTGGATCAGGGTGGGGGACACCGCCATATTCAGGAACATCAAACCTTGCGTCAGGTAGGATCACCAGAGGTTGAGCTACAACCTTTATGTTATATAGGCTACAGTTAATTTGCCCTTATAGGTAGCAGTCTTACTATGCTTGGTTACACTATGGAGAATCTTACAACCAGCTATATGTGCAGTTTTGGCTATGAGTTTCCGATCACCGCGCGCGCGCGTGTGTGTTTATGTATATGTATGTGTGTGTATATATATATACTGATAGCCCAAACTGCATATATAGCTTGTTTGAACCTAAAGAAATACATTATTATTATTTTTCATGTAGAGTTTCTGCCTATCATATTTAAATTTACAATATTCTGATTCTGTTGGCCAGCACTAATAATAAAAGAAATTGAAATTATTATTAGTACCGCGTCTTACTACCCGTTCGGATTGTACTCAAAAGTAATACGAAATCCCTGTACACTTACATCCGAAAACCTATACTAATACCATTAAATTGTGTTCAAAGTTTCGGTGTATAGCACCGGGATGGCACAACTGTCAGACATGCGTGTACAACAGGTTGCATAGGAGTTAGGCACGAGCCACTGCACATGTAACAATGGAATGCACTCTCTGTGATGTAGGACCCTTAATGACGACCCTCAGAACGTATTCGCTTTTCTAGACGTACTGTTGTGATGTTTACTATTAATTGTGGTATGTTCTGCTGCAGTGCTCCAAGATTCCGAGGTGTTTAGTGCCGTGGGCCTAGCTCTTATTCAAACTGTTGGACATGTATGTTTGAACAGCTTTGCTATCCCAGCGCTGTACACAAAAACTTTGGGCATAATTCAATGATATTAGCATAGGTTTTTGATGTAAGTGTACAGGGAATTTGTCTTACTTTATATTCAAACAAGCTATATTTGCAGTTTGGGCTATGAGTTTCCGAACACCCCGTATGTATACCTATATGTATACGCATACTTACTCTATGATATTAGAAACATGAACATTCATTGCCACACTTACAAAAGTACGCTACCTATCCTAATCTTAACACTCTTGACACCATGCCCGTCGAATCTACCATTCTTACGAAATTCGCCAAGAACGTCAATTCTACGGGGTCTTAAATTTAAATCAACATAAAATCATTGCACGTGTTTTCTACGTGTTTAGTTAGTGCTGTGCATTCCTTGGACTGTTAGTTCTGAGTTGTGGTCATGGATGACATTTCACTTCACATCTGAGTGGAGTTTTTATAACAACGATGCATTTCACCCTCCCAAATAACTCAAGTTCATTGATTCTTAGCGCGAAGAATAGCACCCACTTCTGTTTCTTATGTTAATGTTGCATACAAAATTGCGAGGAGAAAAGGTTTATTTGATAATGAAATAGCATAAATAGTGAGTTTAGCTCATGATATAGATGGCAATGATGATGCACTAGAAGAATCGGTGGAATTAGTGATAACATATAGAATTCAATACTGTTTACTAAAGTGAACGTTATGTTATATTATCTTACAAACGTCGACATGAAAATAGTCTATATTATAGAACCTAAATGCCTTTTCAATTATGAATAATATGTGTTTGAATGATAAAACACTTTAGATATAAGTTATCTTAATTTCTAATGTATAGACCACGATGCATTGTGATAGTCAATAAAATATAATTTTATAGTAAATTCATTTACAAATAAGGTAGTATTTAACATTTTAGTTTTTCATTATGAAGCTATTCATTATGAGCCTATATGCATATTATATTGTATGCAATGACGCCTATGCCTAGATCTACTCTCTCAGCTGATTGTATGAGTTTATTATTTGTATGACCTTTTTGTTTTTGCCTTTTACACGACTTTTAATAATAGCCCCAATAAGAGCACTTTACCATATATTAAACTAGAATAAAATTATTCACAATAAAGAATAATGTGGCTCCAAACTGGTTTTTGAACTTTTAAAATCCAATGTGTGGCTGTGAAGAAATTAATCTTTTAAAATCCCTAAAATTGCCCGGTTTCTGCAGGCAGGCACATAATTTTGACCCGGTACTGAGAGTGTTAACCTAGTTCTATCCAGTCCACCTCTTTACACCTTATTTATTTCAGATCCATTCTAATGTTTTTCTCCCATATGCGTCTAGATCTTTCCAGTCGTCTCGTCCCACTGGGCTTACCAGACAATACCTTAAACACGGTTCTAGATTTTTTAATTCGCGCTGCATGTCCTGCTTACTATAATCTGTTAGATTTTATTATCATAATAATATTTCGTGATAAGTACAAAGTAGTATTTAACTCATCATTATATAACCTCCTCCACTTACCAGTAGCCTAATCCCTTTTAGGACCATATATATATATATATATAATCTAAAATATGGCAATATGCAATATATTTCTCAAATATTTTTCAATATAACATTATTGAATTATAACATATAAGTTATTACTGTATGTAAAGCTAATAGATTGTTTCTTTATTGGCTTTTCTTATAATAAAACATCCACAAATCCCCAACAGTATTTTATTGTATCTAATTCAATGTACTATCACCATCCCCCATTAAATAAACACTATTAAATTAAATTTGTAACATCTCAACCAAGAGCACTGCTCAAAGAGATAAGATATTTCGATTGTTAACTTTATAGATAGCATTGTAAGGAGTAACATTGATATTACAATTTTAAATTGTAAAATAATAATTGTGATCTTAAACGATAATAAACTTCAAAATTTCAGACCTTTTAGAACGCATAGAAAATTAATTTAGAGCAGCCAACACTAACCATTGTCATTATATTTATCACACAGCTCAAAAATGCCACAGCTGCAGAACACATGTCTTGATATATGAATTTAATTAATGTAGTTCTTGTAGCCCATTTTTTGTCTGCCAGATGTTGCTTTTAGATGGCGATCCGGTCATGCTGGGATCATATTCAACATAACATTAACGTGATGTGACCTAACGTAGGGATAAGCTTTTCTTTGATTTAGAACGATTTTAAATATCGATATAAATCAAGAAGCCATCTAGCGATTCAAGTAAAATATTGAATACATTGTATCGATTTTCAGAAGACCAATTCAATGACTCGTATAAAAATATTGCTTTGACTTCAATGTAGATAGTCCAAGATTTTAGAAGGAAAAAAAACTAGAACTAAATACAAAATACATATAGATATTATCAGATATATGGCTGTAGTCGAAAAAGGGGGGGGGATTTGGAGGTTCAATCCCCTACCTCTCTCAAGCTGACAATAAAAAATTAATTCTGCATTATTTACAGTTAAAACAAAAAAAAGAAAAAATTCGTGTGTATAGGAATTCTAATGTTTAAGTACATTTAAAAAAATCGTTTGTGATTGTGTTCAAGCTAGTCTTTGAGATTAGGAAACAACAAAACCTCAAACCTCTCAACTTGAAACTATTCGAATCGTACTTCCAAAATCACGCCGCAAATAAGTCGGTAAAGAAACAACAACGAGAGGGCTGTGATAGAATAAGGGGTAGGGGGTCCAATTATCAACCCCCAAACAGCTTGTAGTCATCAATACATTTGGTCAAGTTAGAAATACCTTTATTTGAAGAGTGTACATTCTTTAACTTTGAGGCAGTGGTGACTTGAACCTTTTCTACAAACACATATCTTTAAGCGTCTAAATTTATTAGAGACAAACAAAATCTCAAATATTATCCATAATGGGTCAGCGATGGCAGAACCTTATTTGTGTAGGAGTGAGGGGGGCAACTAACAAAAAATTGGTTTTGAATGACTTGTCCTCCTTTCCCCAGTCTAAAGAGTTCTGCGCCCTCCCCTGGCAATCATTTGACAATTGGACAAAGTTTTAGTGTCCTAGATTTAAAAAAAAATCATACTACCCTAGAATCTATTTAGAGTGTTCTTTCATTTTTATTTAATTTTTTTATTCCTCTTAAAGATATTTAGAACGGCCTTCACCTAATTTTAAAAATTGTAACTCTATTTGATATTTTAAATCGTATCATGTTCCAAAAAATAATAAGGGGAGAAGGAAATAAATCTAGAGGGGGAATTATTTTAGGGAGCAGCGACCCCTGAAATCCCACTCTCCTTGAAATCTCACTCCCCCTGTTCTCCCTCCACTGGGTATTCCGTTAGCGATAGGTGCACTTAATGTAGCCTAATTAATCCTTCCTCTTAATTATCATAAACACTAACTCCAGATAACTTCTATAGGAATTTAATATTCGTAATTTTTCTTTGACAGCGAACATCCGCCCCCCCCCCACCCCTATCATTCCAGAAATGTTGGCGTTGAGCTTACTATGCTTAAATTTGATAAGCCGTTTATAGTTAAATAAAGAGTGTAACCCAAACGGGTAGTAGGATACGGTTATAAAAAAAGAGTTAAATACTATTCTATTACTAAAGTGCATTTTGCTGTTTTAGTGGGTAATTTAATCCTACATTAAATTGTTATCAGGGAATGAAACAAGATTTTATACATTTAATGGTTACTTCAATTTGGTAGGCCTATTATATTTGTGAGAATGGGGACTAGCTCCTTGCAATGTGACTTAACTTTCTATTTATAGTCGGTTCAATCAGGCACATAATTATCTAGGATCCGATTACAGGGAAGGGGTGTACTATACCACTCATCTATACAATATTATATTGAGATGTGGTCTTACTCTCGTCAGGCACTTAGGAAAGCCGTTAGTCTCGTCAAAGACAGGGTTTAAATCCTGAGAGTTATTAATTCCCACGTTTCATCTGTGAAATTCGGCTACCTTTCAACTAAATTACACCTTCTTATTTATACTTCACTATGCAGAGGATTTGTGTACACAATAAACAAACAATCTAAATGAATGTGTTGTCATTGCTCATAACATGATTGGCTGACAGGAACACGGGATAAAATTCACTTAACGGGAAAGTTGTTCTTCCATTGACAACTTTAACGTTGCGTTATGGTTCGTCTACAATCAGTCGCACGGTCGCACCCGCTTGTCGGACGTGCACTTAGGAGGTCTTCACCCACCGGCATAGTATCGTATGCGTAAGGTATCTTATATTTTTCTCTTGTCATGCTTTGCTATGGAGCTGCCTACACCGACAACCGTCGTAGCACCATGGTAGCTGCATAGTATTGTATATGTACGGTGCGTGCTTTTCCATTCCGCTTTGAAAGCGTAAAGACACACACGATACTGTCATAGTGGTGGTTTTCTACCCCCATCCCCCTCCTTACACACTCTTAAACACTCCTCCCACACATCAGTAAGTTTTTTCAGCCATTGAGGAATCATTTGGACAGTTTCCCAAATAATTTCAAGTATCTGTTAAGGCTGAAATATTTAACTTGGTCTCTCAGTATGATAGAAAGTACTAGAATGAGAGTACATCTATTACCATGGACTTTTTCACTTTTACCCTCAACAATCATTACAACCCCATACATCCAACGATCAGCTACCCATGATACCTCTCTACCTCATCAAAATGTTACTCAGTCACTCCTTCAACAATCACTGTATCATCTTGCTTCCCATCATACATTTTCCATGTTACCTCAACAGGCTCATAATGTTCCTCAACAGCCACCACCTCCCACTGCATTCAACCTTCAGCCTCCTATGCTTCCTTCTCATAATATTCCTCAACAGCCACCACCTCCCACTGCATTCAACCTTCAACCTCCTATGCTTCCTCCTCATGATGTTCCTCAACAACCTCTAACTAAAGTATACGAAAAACATGTTATCGTCGGGGATCTAATCCTCAAACAGTGTAAAAAAAACCTCTCCAAACATTTTAATTCTCTTTTTGATAACATGTATCCACTTCTTTTTCTCTGGCTCCAGCAGCATAGCCGCTAACACAGAGGAAAAAGACAATATATCACTCATTATCATTAACAGAACAACAACAATAAACTCGCTTATTCTCACTGCACTGCTCTCAGATGACGAAAGAGAACTGTAGGGTGTGGTTGGGGAAACAAGCTCTTGGGACATACGTAGTATCTACCACGGTACTGGTATCTACGATATCGGTGTGCGGGACCGTCGCGGCTAACGATACCATAGTTCTACAATACGTTACCATACTGCTATCCTACAGCTACTGTCCTGGCACCGCACGTATAGGATACTATGCAATTGTGCGAGGACCTCAGTTTGTTTTCTGCTTGGACAAACACTGTCTATAGTGACGTGTCGGGAAACATAATTTCAACTATTATGACTCAATCATAAACATCATGATAAAATTTACAATTAAGAATTAAATTGAGTTTAATTAATATTTTAAAAGAATTATTAAAATCATTGCTATTACGAGTGTGAGTCCGACCAGCGGGTGCGACTGCTCGTTAAGTGAGCTGTGAAGACTTCTCTTCAAAAACATGGGGATGACCTCTACATTAGTTATGTGTGAACGGGTAAGTTGATCATGATCCCGGTGTTTTAGTCAAGTAATATGTTTTGTGTTGTTTCTGTCCTAGATGCACCATCATCACTGTCGACCCAGAGACGGGCGTCATGCAGACTGAAAGGGAACCATTCAAGACTCTCAAGGGGTAAACAGTTAAAACACACGAGTGTTTATTAACTATGGCACTGTATAAGTAAGATGTGTGGGTGCACAGATCAAGAACAAGGAGTTTCAGGAAACACATCAACGAAAATATATTTTTATATCTAAGTATATGGAAAAAAATTCGTATGGACAGGATCAATAATGAATGGGTGTTGAAGGAGAGCGTTTTGAAAGGGAATTAAATATTTCATTGTGAAAGAAGTGTTTTACGTTGGTTTGGTCATGTTAAGAGAGGATGTGTGTGGATCGAGTGACAAAGAAAATATCTGAAAGTAGAATGTGTGCATCAAAATAAAGGGGTAGGCCATGTAAGACGTGGTTAAATGTTGTAGACGAATGTGTGGAAAAAAAAAAGAATAAACCCTAGGAGCTTTAAGAATAAAGGAGCATGCATAAGACTCGGTGTATGGATGTCATTGAAGCGAAAGGAGTATGCAGGGATATGGGGAAGTGAGGATGGATTAAGTACGGAGTAGTTTTTTGAGCTGTTTTCACAGTTTACTGCTTACCCAATAAGGGAACGGTGTGATTAGATGGGTATATGTAGCTTATGTATGTGTAAATACAGAAGTTTGTTATTATTTAATTCTATTCAACTTGTATGAACATAGCATAGATATTGGTTCTAGTTCAGTATCTATTCATCGAACATGATGGTCCATATAAAATACTTGAAGGAAAATTTAATTCTTGAGAAAACTGTATGTCTAATATAGGGAAACAGCGTTGTCATTATCTTGTTTTCGTGTGGTCAAACTTCCCTAAAATACACCTTAAATTTTGAAACGCTGGTTCGTTGGTATTGCCAGTAGCTCTTTCTTACCTCAGCAAAGTTTCAACATGACTGAAAGCGAAGAGATTTGGCAACCCTTAACCGAGAGAGAGAGAGAGAGCGAAGATAAGGTTTTTTCTCCGTAAGGCCTGCATTCCCCTCAAAGGAGATATTCAGTGTGGTATCACCTATACAACGCGTCTCTGATTGGCCTGTCTGGTCACGTTGCATACGTTTTATTATATACTTTTGGTTCCATCACGTTCTAGTCTTAATTGGCCTGTTCTTATACCATTGTTGTTTATTTTGGAACGAAAATAGATTACTCCAGAAAGCGTAAAATGGGTTTAAAAAAAACATTTTTCGTAGTTTATAACTAGCTTGAATACTTTTGAGTTTGGTTCATGTTCATTCCATATTGTTTTCGTTTACTTTTATATATTACTATCCCTCTTTAGTTCCTTCTTCCATATATAACAAAACATTTATGAATAAACTATTGTCGGGCGTGAGGCACACAGTCTAAATTAAGTATTTTTCAAAATCCCTGATCCAACTCGAACATTTACATAAGCCTGGCCATTCATGAATACCAGTAGCGGTGTCGTCTGACTGTGGATAGTTATATTTATAAAGTCACTTAATTTCAATAATACATATATGAAAAGATTTTTTTTTAAAAAAACCTCATTTTTAAAGTGAACTATAGTTAGTAAGTTTAATTAATACATATAATAATGTTGTTATAAATATGTACACATCGCCCCTCGCTCACATTGAATTAAAAGTCTCCAGACACCAACACTGGCTGCGAACAGGTGGGCAACATGGCGGCTACTGCAGCGATCTACCTCGTGGTGGTGGTCAGATGATGTAGTTCAAGTTTGATCTGTTTCCCACGTTAAATTGTGTTTAACTGTGTTCAGTTTTTAACAATTCACAATTAGTAATGTTACTGAAAGAATCAATGAAATTTAGTGACTGAAAATCCTGAGGGAGCTCACCAAATGAGGGTTTACCAAAAATCCAAGTCGAATAAGCCTCAAATCCCAGAAGACCTAAGAATCTAAAAATGTGAAGGCAGGTAGCACCAAACTCAAAATGATATAGGACTACTTGGTGACTTAAAGTTCCTATTGAGGACCCCTAAAATCGAGAGGTGTTTCCAAGATACCATAGTCAAAAAATTATTGAATTCAAAATAACCTAAGACGCTTACATTTTGCGAGCAGATAGCTCCTGACCCAAAGGGGAATAGGAATACTTAATGACAGAAAATTCCCATGGGGGTCCCCAAACTAGGGTGTGGGGGCAAAGGGTTTAAAAAAAAAGCTAGGAAAAATCCAGGCCTAGTTGACCTAGGAAATTTCAGGTATGCATCCTCTAATTAAAATCTATTTAAATATAATTTCTTAGTGAATGTAGGCCTATAAACCACGGGACAGAGCCTAATGAAGTAGAGATTTTCGATTTTGTTGTTGTAGTAGTGTAGTTGAATATTTTAAAGCGTTTAATAAATAAAAAGAACGGAGTGAGGGTTTTGCGTTTTTCAGCTTATACTAAAAATATAATTTGCATCCTAACTATGTGACTGTTGCCGGCAGATGTCTGTGCATTTATATGACGATATCACAGCTCTCTGATTCAAGTGGTTAGAATCATGGCCTTCCTAAAACACAGCCATGTCGTGATGTATTTGATGGCTCTGAGCTGCGAACTGATTGTTTCGTTGTTGTGCGACCGAGATCGCCACCGCGTTGGTGTATGGATACCTTTAATTTAGCTAGGTCGTGACAAAGTAAGCTACCTGGAAATTGGCTATAGTATGATTCTGGTTAGATGAAACTTTTAGAAAATAAAAACCTTTTGTTTCGAAGTCAACACAAATATTATTGTACTATATTATTAATATTATTTTATAAGTATTGGCACTATCTATCAAAAGTAACAACTGCAAATCGCATTAAATTGTGTATAAATAAAGTAAGATGGTTATAGTACTTTTTATTATTATTATTATTATTAGCACCGCGTCTTACTACCCGTTCGGGTTATACGCACTTACGCTAATGTGTAATGCTAGGGTGATTGTGAGATGAAACGGAGGACCTACAGTTTAACGTGGAATCCGAACCACGGGGGAGGCCTGGCATTCCCCACATTCACAAGATGTATTGTCAGAGGTGAAGGAAGGGTTTGGTAATCAGATAAATCTGTGCCGGGACTGAGGATCGAACCCCGGCTGCCAGCACAGAAGTCTGATACCTTACCCCTAGACCACCAGGTCACCGATAGTACTTTTTTGCTTTGAAAAAAGTTTCTTCCTATACAAATCGGACTGTAAAAATACAATTATACAAAAGTAAGCTTGGCTAGAAAAACATATTATTTATACCGGGAGGATGGATGTGCAATTCAACTCATTTAGAGAGTATATATTTATTTAAATCAATAATCTAAAATTATTTAAAATAAAGTAGTTTTTATTTGTTTAGTAGAGTTTAGTGAATAAATTGATTTTTAGTCTGACACCTAATCTCAGTTGGTAGCTCGAGTTACTGAGTTAATGATTTCAGGTTCGATTCCTGGCGTGGCCAATAAATCTATCATCGATAAAATGTAAGTTTCCCCTTTCATAGTAATAAATTGACGGCCTGGGGATGTATGTTGTGTCTGTTTTAGTCGTAGACTTTTCAAGAGCTCAGTTAGAAAGTGCGTGTTAAATACCCAAGAGAAAGGTGTAGCCTATAATTTGTTAGGCCTTGGTGGTCAAGTAGTCAGAGTTCATGGGTACAGATATAGATGTACCAGGTTCTATCCCCGACGCTTCCAAAATTTCTGTAAAGCAATGGGTCTGGAACGGGGTCAACTCTGCCTTGTCATGACAAATGAGGAGCTACCTTGAATAAAGAAGTAGCGGCTCCGGTCTAGACAACTGAGGTTAACTGCCGTATAGATAATTGTGCTGACCACATGCCTTCTTATATATAAGTGGGGACTATTTTTGCCGACGGCTGGTGGCTGCTCGGTTGGTATGACTCAGTTGTGGGATGACGCCCTGGAGTATAAGAGTATAAATAATTAAATAATTTGGTAGCTGTTCCGGTATCAGTTTGCGATGAAAATGAATACATTATTTGAAATCATCATACATTGGTTGAAATTATCTCTTTCTACGTGAAGATACTTAAGATGACATAATATGGTCTTAACTGATAATAAACACGACCCGTCAAAACACGAGTATGACCCGGAGCCATAAAGATAGCACGAGTCTGATATTTCTTGACGCACACTTTAAGGCGGGGTGCTAGTGAGCGCGAGTTTAGTGCATTAATTTTGCAGTTTTTATATCACAAACATTTTTTGGCCAAAATAAATCAAATACTACTTCTATAGAATCATAGAGTTTAGTTTTCTGCACATGCTAATCTCAACAGTTGTTGAGTATCTGTCATGAGCATGGCAGCATTTGTTGACAAACCTTTTAAATAAAGAGAAAAGTTTGTCAGCAAATGCCGCCATGCTCATGACAGATATTCAACAACTGTTGATATTAGCATGTGCAGAAAACTAAACTCTATGATTCTATAGAAGAAATATTTGATTTATTTTGGCCAAAAAATGTTTGTGCTATAAAAACTGCAAAATTAATGCACTAAACTCACGCTCACTAGCACTCCACCTTAAGAGCTTTGTCTACTTGGTGGGAAATAACGTTAAAACTTTGTATCTAGGGTTTTCATAGGGCTGCCCCGGGGATTTTTGGAATTGGATATCTAACCCTAAAACAAAGGGCAGTTTACTGAAGGGCAAAAAGAGAAAAAGTAGATTTTCTTAAAATCGGCTAGAGCGATGATAATAAAATTTGATTTCAAAACATTTATAAACATTCCAAACAAAATGGCTACTCTCAATATTTCATCAAAATGACTTTAAAGACTCCGGTCTGATGCGTAAATGATATTTTTTTTTATCATGTCTCCGAAACTATTTGAGATATGAGATTATTTATCATTACAAATATGCAGATCTATTTATAATACAAATATTTTATCCTATGCCTATATTTATAAAACCAATATTTTTCAATCTATGTGCAAATATATATATAAACTTTTCGAACACTAAAGGTAAAGTATTGCGACCGTAAAAAAAAATCTAACCTGAAATGTTGATGGATGTCGACGTCTCATGACCCCTCGAACCCTAAAAAGTGGTCTTTATAGTTCCGTTTGTCTGTGTGTCTGTTTAAACTTAAAATTAAGAGTAATTTAATAAAGGGTGAAAATAGAAAAAAATCGACCTTTTCAAAATAGGCTCTAACGATTTTGATTAAAATTCGTATCAAGGTGTTGATTAAGATTATAAAAATAAACTGAATTTTCACTTTCCCATGAAAATGACTTTTAGGGTACTTTACATAATCTTATCCTGAAAATTGAAAAATGACACCTGGACACGGGAATTGAACCCGTAAATAATAGCTTTGGCTATTTTATTCATTAATATGCAATCCCGTACAATTATAATAATTGTACAAATGGCTGGAATAAGCCAACTACTGAGTCTAAGATGGCTGTATTATCTGATAGCTCGTGATCTTAATCACACATTTGTAGCCGACGATTTCCGAACGTCCATCATAGACTCTACCTTAAAATATGAGTGAAGATTGACCATTGGCACGAGACAATTCCTGGATAGCTCAGTAGTAAGAGGTTTGGCGTACTGAGCTAAAGTTCTCGGGTTCGATTCCTGTGTCCAGATGTCATTTTTCAATTTTCAGAATATTATATATTATAGATGGAGTAATCCTCACTAAAATGCATAAATAATAGCTTTGGCTATTTGATTCTTACTTTACAGAAGCTGAAATCTCCGTATCTCCACAACTATTTGAGATACTAAAATAACTTACTATTGCAAAATTGTAGTACTATTAAAATTTAAAAAAAACTTTTAAATGAAATATATTTTTATAAAACCAACAGTTTTTGAGATACTACTTAAGTTTTAACGCAATAATTCTCCAATGCCATAGAGTAATTAAATATAAGTCTCTCAAAAAGTTTGTTATTTTTCCTTAAACCTCTTAGGAGAAATGTTTGTACAACAATGATCTATATTAACTTTAGACTCAATAGTCAATATTTACATTTTTTATTGGTCAAAATTTATAAATGAGGAATTTAATAGCAATGTGATGATCTGAAGATGTGCAATACCTAATTAAATGTCGAAAATTTTAACCGGAAAGTTGAAATTTTAATATGAAGTGTTGACCCTTGTTGACCCAATATTGATCTTTTTTATTGGTCCAAACATACAAATGAGGAAATTAATTATTTAAAAATAAGATTATAAAATTTAAAACGAGAACTTAAAAAAGTTTTATATAAGTATAGAGCAATTTATGCTTGGGTTTGCTAATGTATGTAATTTCTTTTTAAATATATTATGAGTTTTGTGTAAATACCTCCATTTTTAAACAATAGAGCGAGAAAGTCCGTGCATAGCTAAGTACTATTTATTTATATTAAGAAAGCCTAGATCTATGTTTTTATCTTTTTACTTTTATCTGACTGATATAAACTTTTTGATGCATTTTTTTAAATTATAAAACTTTATAATGTTGGTATTATGCTCCTACAATTTTACCTAAATTATATTTTGAAATAAGAAACCACTCACTTCGGTGGCCGCAAGGTCTAAGGCATCACTCTGGAG
Organism: Timema californicum; assembly: GCA_902141385.1. Taxonomy (NCBI): domain Eukaryota; kingdom Metazoa; phylum Arthropoda; class Insecta; order Phasmatodea; family Timematidae; genus Timema; species Timema californicum. The sequence goes on from CABFOW010004419.1 coordinate 46,358, forward strand.
GTAGACTGGACTGCCGATGCTTGGGAAATTGAGGTTCGAATCTTGGTCGGGTTTACTGAGGGTGTTTTCCCCTAAATGGTTTTCCACTCTCCCTGCGCTCAAATGTGGGTACACTTCCTCTGAATTCAACCTTACTCATCCCTAACACGTTAGCTTTATTAGTACCTAGACGTATAACCCAAATGTTTAGTAAGACGCGTTGACAAATAATAATAATAATAATAATAATAATAAACTATTTCATAGTCAATGAAACAAACCACTTCTTAACTAATGCCGGATTTATGGACACCTTCAACGCTTCTCTGTATCAGGTAGGCAACCTCCTTAAACGCTTGGTTTTATTTAGCAGCAACCAAACTCGACTGGTGTTTTCTTGTTGCAGTTACCGGATCGTCACCGACACTCGTGCTAAGAAGATAGACGGTGACAATCCGGCCATGGGAGTCTACATAGGCCTGCACGTACCTGGGGTCATTAGGACCGGAGACTTCGTCTATGTCAATTGCACTTGATATCGTTCACGGAACGAATTATTCAATTTGTTTGAATATGTGCATTGGCACAACTGATGTATTGAATAGAATAAATCAATGAAATGTAGTTTTAAAACTATTTTTAAATTATGAGGTTTTAATATATTTTAAATAATCAATTTATTGTAAATATGCCCTCGAAAATGTTGGCATTCTTGTCCCTCTCAAGCCTCTCAAAATCTTAAAACATTTTCTATCAGCAACCTTTTTAAAAAGCTCCTCTTTCTTGGCCATCGTATGGCATCGCTAACTTTATTGAAACATATATCCTATTATAAGTCTATTTGTAATGATAAATAAATATATATACATATGCATAATACATACAAATTAGAATTTATACCACTAAAATAAAAAATCTAAATTACCATAATTATAATCATAAATAAAGTTCTGATTGCTTAAGTTGACTACTTCGTTTTAAAATTCTAGACAGTTTGTTGTTTTAAGCCTTGATTTTCCTGAGGAAGGTTGAATTTAGTGGAAATGTACTCACGTCTGATTGGAGGGATAGGAAAAAGTTAGCTGATGCTAATCGTGAGCTCTCGGTTTTAATTACATTGGGTTTGTTTGGCGCGTGTGCCAACCAACCGCGTAGCAATTTAATCATGCTACATCATATCCACTCTCTCTATAAATCAGTATATATTATCCGAGTAGAATATATTTGTATCAAAATAAGTAGTTTACCTTTTGAACTTGTATGCATAATATATATTTAGTAGGTACATTTTACAAAACAATTAGTAAACTCTTTAAAATGTACTCACCACAGCAACAACGCGAGCTTACTCAAAACACAAACACATGAAACGACTCAAAACGAACATGGAAAGATCATCTTGTTTATTTTAAACAAAGGTAAATTTAATGCTTCGCTCAGTCCATTATTGAAAGAGTAATACCTGTGTAGTGTGTAAGCTTACCCTTGTAGCTAGCCATCCCCGGTCTCCCGTATCATAAATGGAATATAATGTGTTTGTCCACCAAACCATCAAACTTCCTCTAATTAAGAGTAAATGTAATAGGAAATAGAGCTTTTGAGCATAAACTTGGTAACATGGATATTTTGGCCTGTAGTATAGTCTTCAAGCAGTTAGGACAGTTAATCCGCGATTTGTTGATATATCTCCTTGGGATATGATTGGGAGTTGCCAGAAGAAAGTTTGCGCTGAAATTAATTATTTGGTACTTAACATTTTCATTCACAAGCACCTTGAACATTGTGTCTTTTAACTCCTGATATTTTTTAATTTTAGCTCTAACACTATTCCACTTGAGCAACTCGAGATAAGACTGTAAGAACACACTTATAAAATCTTAAGTGACCCTGATTAATGAAATATTAATGTGTAGCCCAACATGTGCCACAGTAGACACCCATTAAAGAGCACACTTATACAATCTTAAGTGACTCTGATTAATGAAATATTAATGTGTAGCCCAACATGTGCCACAGTAGACACCCATTGTCACTATTATTATTGGTGGAGTCTTAGGATATAATGTGAAGTAATGTGTTGACTAGATCAATCGGTAAAGCATTGATGCGTGAATTCAAAGGTCTACGGCAGGGCGTAGCATCAGGATAAGCTATTAGACTAGATTCGGTTGTACAAACATTATGTAGATAATTCATTCACCGGAATGCCAATCAGCTTAATTATACTTGTATACGCAATCTGTAACTTTGTGAGTTTTACCCGTCTGGAAACTAGCTTTCCCCCCTCCCCCTGCAAAATAAATATCTTAGTTTTTGTTTAGTGTTATTAATATAGTTTACACCTTTATAACAATTTGCAGCCGTATAAGGTATCAAGAAATGCCCGAAAAGGTAAATACATGTTATAATTATTGCTGGAAGCCGTGTTTTAATGCATCTAAGGTTTGATTTCTCCTCAACAATTAGTTAGATTTTCTTCCCCAAAGCATTTTATCTGTATACAGGTACAAATAACACCTGTGCCAAGTTTGAATTAAATCGGTATATACGTTCAAAAGCTATCGTGTGACAGTAGTATTAGCACGTCTTTGTTCGGAAGAATCTTTGTTCGGAAGAAATGACGACTTGGGTGATTTCGACGTAGACGTCGCAGGACGGCCGTGACGTCATAAGATAATTAATTGGAGCTTTGCTAGAGATATTTAAATAATAGTGACGTAAACCCGCCACAAATTATGACGAAAAAAACCTGTGTTTATGGTGACGTCACATGTGATTTCGTCCCCTTGAATGAATTATAGGTAATGAGTCAAACCCTGAGCCAGCATCTGTGTGGGTAGCAGATGTTTAAATAATAGTGACGTCAGCCTGCACATCAGTGACGTAATTAATTNTTTTATGTTCTTATTTGTTTTTACTCTCTGAGAATGTTTGCTAGGTCGCCTACACAAAGAGCCTACTACTGTATATAGCGGTCAAGAATTTGTTTCCCTCGTAACTTGTTTTTTCCTGTCATCTCAGCCAGAGCAGGGCCTCCCAAATCGTGGGGCGCTGTGTGGCCACACCACTTGCACACCAGTGCCCTGAGCATTGCCTTTCTAAAGAGGTCGATAGTTTCTTTCAGTTTCGACTAATTTTAGAATGGAAGCATAAAAAAAGACATATTTTCTGTCGAGAGTATTAATATAAAATCTGTTGTGTCGTATGGGCAAAAATCTATTATTTATATGATATCTACAAACCCGTCGGCTATAGAGAGATGAAAGGTAAGATGGGTGTATCTATAAGTTCATTCTCCTTTCCACCATAATGCTAGCTACCTAAACCCCCGGTCCAGGGTAAGGACCTTGTCCAGAACACATTTTAGTATGTATTATATTAGTTTGTGATTTGCCGCTGTTTTGGATTCTTTGGGTTTTCCTGGCCATCAAAAGATGTATCAAAGATATATTAGGCCTAATATACGATGCAGACCTATTTCCAGCAACTCATTCTAATCATTCAGTGTTAGCAATAGAACTAGCTAATTCTCAAATGTGTGTGTGTGTGTGTGTGCTGAGCACCTTAGGGGTGTGTAAGCGGTGCCGGCTCATAGGGACCCGCATTTTCTCAGGTGACAAAGGGAAAAAACAAGTTGGGGTGGACATTTTGTGTCTGAGCGCTACTATAGTAGGCTCCCTGTATAACAGATTGTAAAAACAAACACAACATAATCATGTGGTTTGATTTATTTAACGAGTGAAGCGAGTTCTTTGTTTTAACTCCACTGGTTTTCATCTGACTATCTGTGGTGGATATGTCTCATGATAATTTGTGAACGCATTAACAGACGTGAAACAGTTGTTCTTTGTATCTCAATAAAAATCAAGAATGTTGAGAAAGAAAATCGAACGAAGAGTTGGGGAGATATCAAACCTCATATGGATACATTTACAGCTTCTAGCATTAATTATTACATGTATTTGCATTTTCAGGTATTATCCTAATACCTTATACAGCGGAAAATTGGTATTTTGGTGTAACTACTGTTATAACATTAAAAAGAGAAGATTTTTTGGGGGGAGAGTTGGGGGAGGAGCGTGCAGATGACTAGGGTCTCAAAAACGAAATTTAACCAGGGCTCCACGTCTGCTAAGGGCAGCCCTGGTGCTGAGAAAATGCATATCGGTGATACCAGAAATAAAACCCAAATAATTCAGCTTGCAGTCAAGCACTAACAATCATAGTTATTTTGTTTACTACCTTAGAGTAAAACATTCGTTGTTTTGGAACTAAAGTGTTATTCACAGCTTTATTTTTTTTCCCCAGTGTTCAATGCTCAAATATTCGTATCATATATGGGTTTAATTTTTTTTAAGGAAATATAATATGCATTTTATCTTGATATAAGATATCTCTACTATAGATGGGTTGAGCTCACTCTTATCAAAAACAAATCCTTAGTTTCTGTGAATTACTTTGACTTTTTAAACAGTTAAGAACATTTTGAATGAGTTTGTGAAAACTTCAAAAAGGGAATTTGAGGTTCAGTGATATCAGATACAATTAAGTTAGGTCTTAGCCAGAAAAGAAAATTACTTTAGGTTTTATAATAACATATCTAGGTCTATTGGCGCAAACCCTCAAGTTTGACTGTCTTTAAGGTAACATACTCATCTAAATGTTTGCTAATCTACTTATATTTTGTACATCGTCTAGCAATGGTTTTAATAGTGGACTGTCTATATTGTGATTACATGCGAACCGTTAGAGTACAAGTGCTTAGTATACCTCACTTTTCTTACGAATTAACAATGGAAATGTCTGACATCTAGAAAAAGCTATTAGAACTACTTTAATTTATTCATACGCCAAGTTGAGTAGTGTGATCTGCAGCTTAATTTTTTGATAGATATTACCAATATTTATAAAATAGCACTAGTAAGTAAAAAGTTATAGATATTAACCATAAAAAAGTATTTTCTAAAATATGCTACAAATGTTCACTTATAAGAAAATCAATGTATAGATAGATTATGCCGGTGATTCCCAACCAGGGTTCCACAAGCCCGAGTCCGGGGGTCCAGGGGAGTTTGCAAAAGCTAGCTTTTCAAGGCGGTAGCCGGTTCAGACCACCCCGAAATCTTATGAACAAAATATATATGGCTTTATTTTTGGTTCAAACAATATCAAAATTAAGATTTAAGTACAAATTAGGGGGCTGTGTTACCATAAAACGCACTTCAGAGAGTTTATAGAGTTGTTAAGTATTTAGAAATGTTCCTAACCTCTAGCAGTTAGGGGGTTATGTTGCAAAAAACAACAACACTTCAGATAATTTCTAGAGGTGTTTAATATTTAGAAATGTTCCTAACCTCTAGCAGTTAGGGGGTTATGTTGCAAAAAACAACAACACTTCAGATAATTTCTAGAGGTGTTTAATATTTAGAATTTGTCCTAGCCTCTGGCAGTTAGGGGGTTATGTTGCCATAAAAAAACACTTCAGGTAGCTTCTAAAACTGTCTATCATTTTTTTTAAATTCTAGCTTCCGGCAATTGGGAGATGTGTCCACCAAACTCCGCCCTCTCCCCTCCTGAAATTATTGGCTGACTACGGCCTTGTCGCTTTTTATTGTTCTGTCCATAATTTCGGACAATGTGTAAATATGTTAAGATAACTCTTGTATCGGAAGAAGATGAAGAGAAGAGTGCCGGTAAAAATATTGAAAGTAGAGTTAGTAAGAATATTGTTAAGCCAAGTAAATAGAAATATACAAATACTCTTGAAATTTTATCCAAAAGTACGAACTAATTATTAAATACCAACTTTTCTGGTTTACATGTATATTCGTATTTACCCCTGTCAAAACTAATGTGTGTCGTCCAAGTAGGGGTTCCCCGAGATGTTACAACATATTTTAAGTGTTCCTCAAAACAAATAAAGGTTGGGTAGCTCTGGATTATGCACATAAGCGGGAATTTTCCGAGTGACCAATAAACGGGGAAAATTAAGCACTTTGTTCCATTGTTGGTGCGTCCATCATGAGACGCAGATGCAGACGTTTATTGGCATGATCTGATGCTTCCTGAAGGGGATAATGTCGTAGAAGGTCTGTGCAAGTTTTCTAAATTGATCTTTGATGGTGGGCATTTCCAAGTACCGGTGCTAGAGTCACGTTCTGAATGAACCAGGGACGTCCACAATGATCCTCAGACATCAGCTCTGGAAAGCCTGTATCCTACTCATATACGTGTCCACCAGGTGGCCCCAAGTGGGGCCCGTATAATCGAAAATTGGCTTGAGCAACTGCTTGTACTGTGTTGGTCCGTTCCTTGTAGACAGGGCGCTACCCCTGTTCATCATTGGGCCTAGTCACCACTGCCTTTGCTTGGCGTTTTGGTAAGTCGTTCAATAAAGTGTAGTTTCCAGGTCAGTTTGACGCCCAACGTAAATCCCAGGTACTTAAGCATTCATTGTTCGACTACTTGATATGGTTTCCGAACAGCAGGAGAAGGGCCGGCCTGTAGTACTTTCTCTTCCATGTGAAGAACACTTATGTGCTCTTCTCTAGGGATGGGTTGTGAAATCACAACCTGCTCCTTTGTCACTGCTCCTCTGACGTCACATTCACAATCTGTTTCTGGCAGACGAAAGGAGCTGTTACTTTTTGTCACTGGTCTACGGATCAAATACACGCTGGAGCAGGTCTAAATTTACCTTGCTCCTCGTCTTTGGTACAGACAGCGCTATAACAGATCCGGGGCAACCTTGTTCCTTTATGCTCCGGAGATATTTTGAAGCAGTCGTACAGTAGAAAGGAAGTGGATGCTTTGTGTTCTAGTCAGAGCGCTAAGATCAGGTCCAGCGCAACCTTACTAACTACTATATAGGCCTAGCTTAGAGTTGGTTCGGGGAGTCACAAATTAGTTTTGAAGGGGAAAGCTTTCGTAGTACAAAACATTATTTCCACAATAAAAGCACAGTATGTAATATATTCTTACAATAAATTGTTACGTTGATGAGTGACATTGAAGGGACCCAGTTGGTGATCAAATGATTTAAGGCAAGGGTCGCAATCTATTGACCGATTTTATCTAGCCCACAAAGTATTTAGCAAACAAACAATTTGTTCAAAAAATGGACTTAATAGCTTATTACTAATTGGGAAATGTAAAATTGAACTTTTTTGCTTTACTTTTTTCAAATTAGCCAAACATTTTTAAAAATCACATAAAGCCCCCAATATCAAAATGGTTGACAGCCTCTGGTCTCTGACTTCACTCTCGCACTAGAGTGGACTGCCGATGACAGTGAGATTGAGGTTAGATTCCCGTTGGGTGCACTGAGGGTGATTTTTCGTAAACGTTTAAACTCTCATTCCAAACAAATGTGGGTGCACTTCCTCTAGAATCGACCATATTCATCCCTAACACATTGGCGTAATTGGCATAAATGCGTAAAACCCGAACGGTCAGTAGACGCGGTGCTAAAAAAAACTAAGCTGGGACTAGGTACAAATACTGTCACTTTGACAAAAAGGAACAGGTCCAGTAGTAGAGCAGTAAAAGATTGCTCCTGCTCCACTAAAGGAGCAGTCTTTCCCATCCCCACTCTTTTCCAAGTTGATACTTGCCCTACAGGTGGTCAGCCACCCCTCCAAATGCGTAGTTTGAGTCTAGAGTCTCCTCTCCACAGGCGGCCCCCCCACCACGAGTCCGCTTCTAAAGCCGTGTCTTCCGAACCCCTCCAAATGCGTAGGTTGAGTCTAGAGTCTCCTCTCCACAGGCGGCCCCCCCACCACGAGTCCGCTTCTAAAGCCGTGTCGTCCGCATACAGTACCAATCTGTGGATTTCGGAATGTCGCTAACATCCAGTCTGAAGATGAGAGGGGTCACGAGTGAACCCTGAGGCCTGAGGCACTCCAGGTAGTGGAGAAGGTACGGCGAAGTGAATCATGAATGTACGTGAAGTCCCGCGCATGCGCATATCACCCGTTCATAAAAGCCACGCATGCGCGTAACCTACCTAGTTGCTACCGCTGCTCTTGGTTTTTAATAGATTCTACCGACGGCTTCTTCCAAGTACACCTTCCTCTAGTGAGTAGTGAAAGAATTGAAAGCACTGTTCCCCGGTTGTGAACGATACGACACCTGTGATAATTTCCGCAACTAACAGGTGAGTCATATACTATAAGGTTGTATAGAAAAATAAGTGTTTCAAGGTAAATGTAGGATGTGTGCAAAGCTTCAAAAACTTACTTTCGCTCAAATTATTATTATTATTATTATTATTTAGCACCGCCTCTTACTATCCGTTCGGGTTATACGCTTTAAGTACTAATCACACTAATGGATTGAGAATTGGGAAAGTTGAATTAGAGGAAGTGAACCCGCATTTGCGTGGAGTGAGAGTGGAAAACCGTTTAGAAGCCCCCAGTTTACCCGACCGAGATTCGAACCTCAATCTTCCCGTTCTCAACAGTATAGCTCAACACGAAGCTATCGCGTTAGCCAACTACGCCACCAAGGCGGGTTTTAAGGCGTAGATTCTCACAAAATTCACTGGACATCTGAACCGTCACTGGGCCTCAATACAAGCCCTGTCATTTGGACAATCGAGAAGGTCGAACCAGATGAATTTTTACCTTGCTACGACTAGTAGGCTATTTAATTATGTTTGTATAATAATTGATCTCTAACCGAGATAAGTGATAAAGTGGGTTGTTTTAAAGAAAGCTTACTGGCATTAGCGGTGAAAGTGGATGTGAATTTAATAGTGTGGGAAACCAGCATCCAGCGTCACCGGAAATACTGTACATCATGATTTTAGCTTGATGCCTTAGACCACGTGTCCTCTAATGTAGTCTCTTATTATAAACTGACATTCCTAACGCTAAGGTTTTTTCCTAGTTCTAGCGTTTTCTAATTAGTTCGTCCAACAAGAACATTATTAATTACTAAGTCTAAGAAACAGGATTGAGAATGATAGCTTAAGTGTAAATGCACCCATATTAGCGTGAAGCTAAAATATGAAAATCATATGAGAATAACCACCCCCCACAGTGCACTTGACCGAGATTCAAACCCCAACTTCCCAGTCAACTGCGATCAAATGGCTTACGCGTCTAGCACTATAGACTGCTCGGTCATCACTGCAGACTTTGAGTTAGTCGCATGTCGTGCTTGTGTTCAGACATTACATGCCAAATATCTTGTATGATTATATGATTATTAATTACCAGCTTAAACTTTAATAACAACTATAGTTCTTACACTAATCTCCAACGCTAATTACTGTAGCCAGATTATCTCGCTCGTTAACAAGACGAACTAAAGAGCAAAGATAAATGTTACTTTATTCTAGACCCAACCCGAAGATAAATCAGGACTTTCATTAAGTTGAACATTTTATACCTAATTAATTACACCCCTCCCATCTATGAGCAAGCATATAACTACGTAAGTTTCAATTTGTTTGGTTTGCCTGTTACAGGGAGTTCAGGTTGGGAATCCCGGCGGGGTGTACTTTGGAAGTTTTGCCTAAATGGTTTCCCAATGTCAGTTCACACAAATGCGGGTATATTTGCTCTAAATTCTCCCTTCCTACCTCACTAGCGTAATTAGTATGCACATAACTCTGGCAAATAGTGAATCACGGTAAAAAAAATCAATTAGATCCTTTGGTCAAAATACGTTGAACTTGTGGATGCACTATATTTAGAACCCGTCCTCTTGAATCACAAAAACTTTGAGACAGATGTTCGAACAGAGTATAAATGTGTCTCGTAGTTGAATTTTTTAAGAACCGGAAAGTTTTTAACCCATCTCCATGTACAAAACCGGTTTTATAACAAAGCCGTCTTTTTTTACCGATACCAAATATTTTGTTAAGATTGTGCTTACAACCTTTTTAACCATAATATTTTATTTTATGTTTTGTTGGAAAATTACATTGGTTTATAAAACAGGAAGTCGAACTGGAACCAGAAACGATAATCGAAATTAACGGTTATGTTTAAGGAACTAGAACCGGAACAAGAAACAAAAACATAAATTGATTAAAAATGGAACTGAACTCGATATATATAGTTAATAAGGCTCTTATTAGTTCTTACTTTTAATAAAAAAATAATAATAATGTATAGTTGCATTTCAAGCCCTACTTTCTGAAACCTAATTATTTTGAAAATAAAACTTCCCCTTTTCTTACGAATTTTTGTGAAGTTAGGATAATAAATAAATAATGGTCACATTGTGTGAGGTTTTATCATTTTACTCTTTAGGCTAAGAGCTTAGGAAGATATATTTAACTTTGAGTGATAGCAAGCATCTAAGAAGGGGGAGTATAGAAAAATGAGAACCCGCACAATTTTACAAGATGTCAAAGCGGGCAGACCCGAATTGCGCCAGTTATTAAGGGATTAAAAACTGTTTACTAATCCCGGACCCGAATTGCGCCAAGTCAA
>CABFOW010004420.1:2586-23519 GCA_902141385.1 Timema californicum
CCACGATCACTGGCCAGGAGGATTATCGTCATAGCTTAGTTGGACCACGATCACTGGCCAGGAGGATTATCGTCATAGCTTAGTTGGACCACGATCACTGGCCAGGAGGATTATCGTCATAGCCTAATTGGGCCAGAATCACTGGCCAGGAGGATTATAACAAATAATAGACCTGCGGGTAGATATGAAATCGGCTCCAACCAATCTTTTTGCCTTATATTAGGTTAGGCTTCTTTAGGTTATGCTAGGTTATGTTAGATTATTTTAGCAATTTGTTGTGTCTTACTAACCATCACTTGAATTTTTTTCACTCAGCTTGAGGAAACATTTACAACCATCCTACATAAAGCGCCACAACAGCCGTGGCCGAGTAGAACACCCAGCACCCCTTGGTGCGATCCCCAAGAAAGGACTTATGGCACAACTGTAAAATGCCCCTCGTTTCATTATTACCTCTTAAAAAAAGTTGAATTTGATTTTAATTTAAAATTTCGACCAATAATCTAAGTACTGTTTCTGCCCCTCTCCCCTCCCCCCAATCCTACAACGTCTCACTACCTGTTTGAGCTATACACTTTTTAATTACGGTGATAGGGTAGGGATGAGAATGATAGAATTTAGATTAAACGTTCCCGCATTGACGTGCAGAGAGCGTGAGAAAGTGTGAATTAATTTAGGAAAAACACCCTCAGTACACACGTCCATGCTTCGAACCCCAACCTCTCCATCACCAGCAAACAGTTGAAGTATGATTTTAATAACTATTGGACACGGATAATCGATCAACAATTAGATACATATGTCACAAAATATTTCAGGTGGTGTTAATATACTCTAGTAGGCTTAAATTATGTTTGAATTCATTCACATATACAGATTGTTGCAAGAATAGGGTGTTAAATGTCATGTGCTGTCTTAGGTTAAATTTGTTTGTAATTCGAGTGGCGAGTCGAAACAAGCTATGGTTTGGAAAATGCGCGTTAAATCACTTTGTATTATTTCTAAAACAGGCCTAGTGGTATTCTATAAGTGCTAATTTGCTTATTATTTTGGGGATACAATCAAATAGGCCTACTGTAGTGTTTTCCCCCCTCAAATTGAAGATAGTTCAATATCTCTTTGGGTTGATTTGTTTAAAGAAGAACTATAGTCTCACTGTGGATCCACACGTTCGTTGAAAAACAAGCGCAGAACAAAAACGTGGTCACGTGACGAGCTCCAAGCCAATCACAATGTTTGCACTTAGTCGGCGCGAGCGCTTACGCTAAAGTTTAACTCGTATCTACTTCGCCCGCTTTGTCTGAGATATTCGGCACGGGATAACCAATCAAATCTCAGAACCAATCATCTCAGATCAGTGCGCATGCGCATGTGAATTTGTCAACGCATGCGCTCTACAGCCAGAAGCTATCAATCACATCTTCGTTGGCCGTTGTGAGGAGATTGGAAATAACCCGTTAATGTAAAGCATGAATATCGGTGTATTGTATTGTGGTAAGACAAAGCACTTTAATTTTAAAACATATATAGGGACAACTAACCTATCTAAAATATATGTTTATACACTAGAGAATAAAATGTGTTGATAATCAGCTGTTTTAAGTTAGCTTTGCAATGCATCATGGGTGTACATGTAGCATGTTAATCGCATCGCCCCTGAGGCAGATTCTGCTTTCTATTTTCTGCGAACGTTTGGATATCAAGCTTTAGAGTTGATCCCTTGTTGCAGAGATACGACTAAAGTATTTTCTAGGTCACCGAACCAAATCTCCTCTGCGTAGACTTATGTCGTGTTATATTCTCGTTATTCAAGAAATGTGTTTTTACTGGTTAGTAACACCGGCCGGTGAACATGTTCGGCACATTTATTTTTTATCATCCATCACATGGATGGTTTTTTCTTCCGGTACTTCCTCCCATTCATCTACTTCTACTCATTAATTAAATTGATGGACACACAAAATGATAATATATTTCGTTGGTATGTGTCATGATAAATTACTGAACTGAGGACCTCGGGTTCGAATCTTGGCAAGGGCCAAACAATTTATCATCGATGTAATTGGGGTTTCTATTTATCAGAGTGATCATTTGATTTGATGGCCGGGGGACTGGACGCTGTGTCTGTTCTATGGTCAAGTCAGTTTGAAAGTGGTGGGTTGATACATTTAGTTAAGAAAAACCACGTAGAATACCCCCCAATAGAAAGTTATGAATTGGTGTATACATCTATATTTCTACAGGTGACCTGGTGGTCTAGGGGTAATATGTCAGACTTCTATGCTGGGGGCCCGGGGTTCAATCCTCGGTCCTAGCACAGATATATCTGATTGCCAAACCCTTCCTTCACCTCTGACAAGACGTGTATTAATCACAGCTTGTGAATATGAGGAGTGCCAGGCCTCTACCGTGGTTCGGATCCCACGTTAAGCTGTAGGTCCTTAATTTCATCTCACAATCACCCTACCATTACACATTAGCGTAAGTGCGTATAACCCGAACGGGTAGTAATACGTGGTGCTAGTAATAATAATAGTAATAATAATCTATATTTCTTTTTTAAGGGACTTAAAATAATAACGGTTCATATATTTAAGCGTGGACTTTTAATTAGGCTTCCCTACCCACTCTGTCACTGGAACGGGCTGGAGTATTAGTTCCGTTGACGGGCAATCGATCACCCGTACCACCAACATACGGCCCTCACGGAGAACAATGCCAGGATGAAGGTCACAGTTAGATCAGCTGTTCTAGTGCAGGGGGGCGCGACTTCTCGGCTGGGGCGATACACCCCCTCGTACGAGTTCAGGACAATTAGGTAACATAAATATACCTATATAGTCTATACTGTTTGGAACATATATATATGCTGACCGCAAATAAAATCCGACATTCTTTTAACGATTTTTTTTCCTCTGGTGAGAATTCGTTCCTAAGCAACACCTTTAAAATATATTATTAATTGTATATAAAGTTCATCAGTAATGGTGACTCGTAAATGTCTTAAGTGTGCCATTAAATAAGTGTAAAAAAAGAAATTGTTTCAATTTAGTTTAACGACAGATCTACGTGTTGGTCCCTAATTGAATTCCAACTTTTTATTTTTCGGATTAACGCCATTTAAGGTTTTGGAATAGTTTAGCAGAAATTCATAAACTCAAGAAACCAAGTGGGTGTGTAACGTTGCTGGGTGTATCTGTGCATCACCAGGGGAACAAACAGGAGAGGAGGAAAATACAAATTACAATACAATTTGTGTTTTTACTTCACTATTAGAGTACATCATTCGATATCTATTATACTCTGCTATATCAGCTACCTTTCGTTTCCCGGGCATTTTGGTCTTAATGATCAACCGAAATATATTGATTTATTTTTTTACTTTTAAGAGTGGAAAATGTCAAATTTTAAACTATGATTACAAGTCTTGATAGATGCAAAGTGTCATAGAAAGTATTATTATCATTATTATTATTACTATTACTATTAGCACCTCGTCTTACTACCCGTTCGTGTTATACACACTTACGCTAATGTGTAATGGTAGGGTGATTGTGAGATGAAATGGAGGACCTACAGTTTAACGTGGAATCCGAACCACGGTGGAGGCCTGGCATTCCCCACATTTACAAGTTGTGATTAATACACGTCTTGTCAGTGGTGAAGGAAGGGGTTTGGTAATCGGATAAATCCGTGCCGGGAACGAGGATTGAACCCCGGACCCCAGAACAGAAGTCTGACTCCTAACCCCTAGATCACTCAAAAAAGTAGTTTTGTGTTAGTTCCATTAATGACCAAGATTGTGTACTGTTAAAGGTTTTTGTAAATATTTAACCAAAGCGCAACATCTGATTGACAATATCATCTCAACTACTTAGGCATCCTCCTTTAAAAAAAAGGTTTTGGATCTGGGTGTTTCTCCCCCTCCTTTATTCTTGCGTGTATTCTATCAAAGCTTCTATTAGGCAGACCAACAAAGCGACGTCTGGGAACGTAGACCAGACCACAGGAGCCAAAGATACATACGTCTTCTCTTGATCAAAGGTGTGAAGAGTTACTTATATTAGTTCACTGATAAAAAAAAAACCACTTCCTATATATGGTTGGCGCCACACGTACAATGCCACGAATTTATACCACAGGTATTTTTTTTATTATTATGATTGAATTTTCTTCGTAATCTTACATTTACTTTTAATGACTAATGTGGAATACTAGTTTCTTCAGATATTATTTAATCACACGTATATCCTCATTAAATTGGGATGTTGCTGAGGAATACAGTCTAATTTAGATTGGAACAAATTTTTTTTGGGAGTTAAAACATTTACTCTATAACAGTTTTTTTTAAATATGTTAAGTAACCTTATTTCATAGATCTTTGATAGATAAAATCAGCACCTATAAAATAACACTAGTAATATTGTAAAATAATATCATTTTTGACAGCAATTGATAATACTAATAATAATATTTAGCACCGCGTCTTACTACCCGTTCGGGTTATACGCTTTAAGTATTAATTACGCTGATGGATTAGGAATTGTGAAGTTTGAATTAGAGGAAGTGAACCCGCATTTGCGTGGAGGGAGAGTGGAAAGCCATTTTAGGAAAAAACCACCCGCAGTTCACCAGGCCGAGATTCGAACCTCGATCTACCCGTCCTCAGCAGTCGAGCTCAACACGACAAGCGCGACTGACGCGACGCGGGTTTTGACAGCAATTAAATGTGTTTGTGTATTTTATTTTTAAGTTTCTTCCTACCAGAGTCACATTAAACTTTCATAGTAAATTTGAGACAATTCGTAAGAGAGGTAAAAATCTATGCTAGTTTGAGAAATGGTATTAAATATTTCTCCAAGCCTCGATCTAACTATCTACACTTAAAAAAATGATTGAAAGTTATTTAAATTGGAATCGAAGTTTGTCATCTTTCCATAAAGGTGTATTTACACTCGTAAGACGTGTGTATTGACAATACAATTCTTACAATGGTCAAACGTTTTATAAAATAAGACTTTGTTCCGTTGTCCTGTATTTTATTGGTCACCCCTTATCCATGCTTTCAATTAAATGGATAATAAGTATTCGAGGACGTCAGAGCATGAATCCCGGCTAGGTATACTTAAGGTGTTTAAAAAAATATCATTAATGTGGTTTTATTCCTCCTATACACAAATGTGGGTACATTTCCTCTACATTTTACATGAATCATTTCCATACTATTGTTTCAAATACTGTATGTGATGAAATATTTTTGTTTATTTGTCCTGTTATAAAGACATAATATTTCCTTTTGATTTCCGATAAATTTCTTTGAACATTTCTTTTTTTGCTAGCAATGGTATTTTCGTTTTTGTAATAGCAATTATAAATATCGCGTAACCAGAATACATGCTCAGGCGAACTCATTTATGAGCTATTAGCTCGCTGGAACTAGTTTGGGCAGCCCTGCTTGTTTCCCTCCCCCTCCCTGAATTACTCCGTCAGGCTACGCCACTGTTATTTGAGATAAGACACCCCCCTGAGTAGCCACGATAAGACAGTAATTTGATAACGGGCTCGCTTTGTAATCGCACCTATGAACTGTTGTCAGTCATAATATTACACTCTGTAGAGCAGTTGCTTCAATCCAGTAGGTTCATTTTAAGAGCGTGTTCACATGACCATCAACTCTGTGATACAGTCGGCTGGAAATAATAAGTTTACACTAACACTATCGCACGTGGATTAGTTCGGATTAATCATTAATGGAGATAAAGAGCTAATAGATGTCCCTAGTACTGAACATTGTTGGAATATTAAATTATATTTGGGTAAAAACTGCACGGAAAAGGCCGTTTTTTGACAATTTTAGAATGTCTTCACAGATAACCACTGTGCATAAATTTTCATTCTGTCATAACAGGGACATACTGTTAGTTATTAAAAAAGATACTTTGTCGCTTTGTCCTCCATCGTCACCGCGGAAAATTTCGAGTAATCGTTCAAATACGAGTGCAGTGCACACTTTTCTGGCGTATTGTAGGTAGACATGTGAGATGGAAAATTTTACGTCTTGGAAAATTTTCCTTACATTTACTCAGGAAAACTTTCCAAAACTGAAAATTTTCAATTATTATTTCTGTATAATAATTTCAACTGATTAAATAGAACACCAATGTAATCGATATATATATATATATATATATATGTATCCCAAATGTCAATGTTTATACTTAATATTAGTTTCTCCTTAGGGCGTTAACACCAGAAACATCATCAAACGAGCTTCGGTGGTCACACGGTCTAACGCGCTACTCTCGCAATAGACTAGACTGCCGATGATAGGGAGATTGGTGTTCGATATCAGTCAGTTGCACCGAGAGTGGGTTTTTCCTAATAGTTTTCCACTTTCACGGGTGCAATTCCTCTAAATTAAACCTTCCTCATCCCTAACACATTAGCGTAATTAATACATGGGTGTACAAACCGAACTGGTAGTAAGACGCTCGGCTAAAAAAAAAAGTCGTAAGGACACAAATGAATGCGAACCTTTGTCGACCCGCTCTGTTCATAAATCATACTTCAATATTTTATCATCGATAAGTTAATTAAATTAATTTTAAGGTTGGCCCGAAATTTGTCTACCCCCTATCCTCCGTGGTTCCTATCAAGATTTACCCTGCCCTCTTACTACCCACTCGTCTCCTAACACACTATATTTTGAAGCACAATAGGCTCTAGGCGCCACCTCTACGATTTAACCCCTCCACCGGAAGCCGCCACTGCGGAAACTTTTCATCTCTAATCGTAGGTATTTTCTTTTCCCTTTTACTCCCATGTAACCGGTCCCACACTATTATCGAAACAGGACGAATGTTTCGGCCAAATATTCGCCCGAATGTTCGCCTACATTCGTCCCTCTTATTCTGTCATGAAACCTACACGAATATTCGCCTTCTGTAGACCTCACACAATTCTCGCGAATGTCTACCCCGAATATTCGAACAAATCATTCACTTGGGCGATAGTCGGCTGCCAATGCACAATGGACCGCGCTAATGTAGGCCTCCCTTCTGTTGCTGCAGTTATTATACTATAGTGTATTGTTATCGCAGCGTGGTAGGCACAGAAAACCCGGAAGGAGAAGTAGAACGTGGTGGATGGTAGCTCTCAACAAGAGTGGAACATGGTACTGACCAAAGCATATCTATTTGGTGTTAGCAAAACAATTACCAGTTTATTAAATACAACAATTAGGTATTTAATGTTATACTTCATTCACGGTAGGAGTTTACCTCTGAAAGGTCTTTTTTCCTACCAATATCCTACTATATAATAGATTTCTGGTAGGGAAAAAGGCCTTTCAAAGGTAAACTCCTACCGTGGACGAACCATTACATCGTACGATACAACATAATAAATAAATGCTTAAGCATTAAATGAACAATTCTACATTAGCTACAATGAAAGAACTATTACAGTGCTCAGTGTTTAATCAACTATACAAGAACTCGACCCTTGTAACTTTGGTTTACTGACGAGACAGGAACTCGACCCTTGTAACTGGTTTACTGACGAGACAGGACGACCCTTGATAACTTTGGTTTACTGACGAGACAGGAGCTCGAACCTTGTAACTTTGGTTTACTAACGAGACAGGAGCTCGAACCTTGTAACTTTGGTTTACTGACGAGACAGGAACTCGACCCTTTTAACTTTGGTTTACTGACGAGACAGGAACTCGACCCCTTGTAACTTTGGTTTACTGACGAGACAGGAACTCGACCCTTGTAACTTTGGTTTTCTGACGAGACAGGAACTCGACCCTTGTAGCTTTGGTTTACTGACGAGACAGGAACTCGAACCTTGTAGCTTTGGTTTACTGACGAGACAGGAACTCGACCCTTGTAGCTTTGGTTTACTGACGAGACAGGAACTCGACCCTTGTAATTTTGGTTTACTGACGAGACAGGAGCTCGACCCTTGTAGCTTTGGTTTACTCACTAGTCTCTGGTTTGGATACAATCCTGTGTAAATTTTTAAAATGCATAATTTCAGCCCGAATGAATGAATCACAATAAAAATAAATATTATTCAAGATGTTTTTAATCATTTATTGCAATCTGAGATTATATATTTTGCGAAGGCTTTCCCATTGAATTATCTATGGCATAATATATGTGTTCAAAAATGGTAGTACTTATACTAAATATAACACAATTGTGTATTAACAGAAACACATTGGTAACTTCTCAAATAGCATTTTAGGCGCCCACTTCACACGTAAGTTTTATATTCTCAGTACAAGTGACGGGAAAAGTTATTGATTGAGCAAGGTCACTCAACTTGAAATACTGGACAACCCTGAAACGTCAAGGAATTTCACTGACCTGTAAAACGTTAGGAAAATTTTAGAAATATGTGGAAACTGTTCTTTTAACTGTGAGACATTTAATAGAAACGAACACGTACTAATCCAAACCAAACTTGTACTCATTATTTCTCAGTAGTGTCACCTAGAACGGGAGGGGAATTCCTCCACTCCACTACCCCCTAAAAACAGCAAACAAATTGAGAACAAACCCCTTCAATAGTAGAATGGCGTAAGGCAGGGGTTCCCAAACTATAAAATAAAAACCCCTCAAAAAATACATCTTGGAGCCCTCATACATTTTTATACTAATATTAGGAAACTCTCTGTGGTGGCCGCATTGTCTAAGGCGTTAAAGCTCACAGTAGACTAGACTGCTGATTACTAGGAGATCGAGGTTCGAATCGTGGTCGGGTGTACTGAGGGTGGCTTTTTTTTTAAATAAATAGTTTCCCACTCTCTTTGCACGCAAATTTGAGTACACTTCCTTATTCTTTTAGCACAAAATTGTAATTAGTACATACGCGTATAGCCCGAAAGGGTAGTAAGACACGGCGGTAATTTTTTTTAGTATAAGCTTAAAACTTGTGAAGTAGAACAATAATTCAAAGCACTAAGTGCGGGGACCAATTATAATAGCTACGAAACGTTGTAAGGCCACAATAATAGGTTTTGAGTCTTAATTAGTAGCGTGTTTACCTATTGAGTTAAGGGTCACGGGCTCCATTCCCGGCGTGGCTGAAAAATCTATGTGAGGTTTCTCTGTCACAGTTATTGATTTATTTACAGTCGTGTGTTGATATAATCAGTCAGTTCAGAAATATCACGATGAATTTGTTCGCCATGATATTTTTTTTTTAGTTTGGTATTACTTTTCAAAGAAATTTATACAAATCATCCAATAAAGAATTATTGAGTTTTAATATTCAAATTCTGTGAAATCGTAGAAATGTCACATTCCCAGACTTAGAACATGGCCACCCTGATCATCTCTCTTATTCATAAGTGAACATCGAGATAGATAATATATGTTGGTGCTTGCTGTATATGATAAAAGGGACTCAGGTATGTGGTCTGGCTCGTGATAGCTCGGCGCCAAACTAGACGTCTTTATCACTTATCTCCGGGAACTGCGCCCTTCGATCCGATACAATCTCGAGGTTCCTGGAGTGGAATACAAGTGAGGTGTTGGCTCTTCTAGAAATAGAGGTAGTCAACAGTTTCGTTACATTCGGCGTCTGGTCTCGCTTGTGATGTCACCGTTACATCATCTGATCGTTAGTAGGGCTTTGCCCATACACTTATAGCACATCTACGGGGGGAGTGTAGGTAAAGACACATTTATATTGTAACACAACATGTTGGCCAACACGATCCCAACGAGTTGTGTTACAATATAAACACACTTTCAACATGTTGGAGTTGGGAGAGCCGGTCAGAGCCAACAAGATCTGCTGGGTTGTGTTGGATCATTTGTTGGAGATAGTAAACGACCAACTCAGCATGTTGACTGATCTGGAAGGTTCTGCTCATGCGCTATCGGGTCGAGTCAGTCTCTAGCCATAGCGACGCACGTGTTTTGTTTTCAGATTAGTTTAAATTTAACATCGGGATTCGCATAGTTTTGTGATCATGGAATGGAACAAGGCAAATAAAGTTTAATTAATTGATTTGTATCAAAAGTATGTTGTTCTTTGGAACGTTACATGCGTACACGGTTATCATATCCACTTTGCAAATGTAGGCAATTCATTATTACCATGTACGCATCTTCAATTCGACGTTCAGCCAAAAAACTTAGAAACCCCCTCACCATTTCTTACGTTTTTGTTTTGTCTTCAAGAGTGCACTTCCTGTCAACACAATAAATGAAGAAACGGCAAGTAATACGTCTTTATCCACTAGTGGAGGACCCAGGATGTTGGTCCAATAAGTTAGCAACAATAAACGCAGCTTACTTTTCCCCATGCGTTGTCTCCCAACATGTTACATTATAAACGAGGCTTTACACGGCACGTGGCTCGGCGAGCCTATCTCGACGAACCATGGACCATAGGCCGTTTGACACAGGCGGCTCGCTATGGCTCGCGGCGCGTGATTTCTCAGATTCTACCGGCTGTCGGTAGATTTGTACGGATCAAAGGAGCTGAGCACTTCGGTTCGCGCAAGGCTCGCGGACGGCTTACAGTGCAGGTAGCAGTTTAGGGCAGTCGTGCTTTGTATTTGTTCTGAAAAGGTTAGTTTTGAATATACATCTCTTCTCATAAACAATCGAGCAATCATACACAACCTCAAAGTAGTCCATAGTACCGAAAGCTGTATTTACTTACCTTTTTCTACTTTCCATATGCGACTTCATCCACCACCTCGATTTACGTATTTTCATTCTATCTCAGAACCACAACAATCCACAATAAATAACACACAAGGAAGCAGATGCAATCATTTGTTGTCTAGAATCCATGATTGGGACTCAGTACTGATTACAAGACAAAAGGTTCCGCATGGTTTCGATGAACTATATGCGTCACAAATCTGAACGAATCACGCAACGTGGCGTCACCCCTGGTTCGCCAGAAGGAAAGCTATCGCGAAACTGCTCTCCAGTTCCATGGTTCGACGAACCACGCGCCATGTAGCTTGATGTGACTTGGGGTCAAGTCCACCGACAAAGACGGCAAGGCAGGAGTGTCAAAATCATTTGATCATAAGGTCACCATTGAACATTAACAATACTGAAGGGGCTACATTAAAAAAAAATTGCCGTACTGTCATTGTCTTAAGTAAAATTAATTTCAAGTTAGTATATTTTTATCACGAAAATAAAATCGTAGGTTCTCTATACAAAATAATAAGCCTGGTCCTTTATTTTCTCAACAAAAATTTGAAACCTCTTATTTGCAACAATGGTGAAAATACAGGGCTTTATAACTTATGCAAAGTTCATTTTTATAATTCTTGACAAATGTTTGCCCGTAAACCTAGATCTCTCGACGGCTTGTTTCCATTTGTTGTGAGAAAAAAAAACACTAGTCACATAAGAATGTGTTGACAAACATTGTTCATATTAGGTTCGAGGAATCAACCATTTTTTGAGAGCTGATTCGTGTACAAGAAATAGCAGATTTAGTAAACCAATCTCACATGCTAGAACTCTCCAAATCACTACGTATTCCAAAATGTTGTGTTTTCTTGATTTTTATAAGGAGAATAAGATCGCATTGCATGATGGTTTATCATCATAAGGTACGCACCAGTTCTCTTGACATACTCCCACATTGCCCAAAAATGATGGACAGATCAACAAAAAGTAGTTTTTTTGCAAATTCTCGTGGAAACCCGGATACGGTCTCACGAAAGGAACCCTGGTTGGGAATCACTGTGGCTAGCCGGACGCTGGTCGCTGGTACAGTTAGTTGCTCAGTCATCTTTCATGGTTATATCGTTTGATGTTGGTTTCAGTAGGGATACACAATGACCAGGATGTTGGTGAAACATTGATATTGAAGTTTCTCTGATCGATGTTCTCGCCATTCTCAACCATATAATCTACCTACGTTTATTTTAAGCACCGCGTCATACTCATACTGCCTAAGTATACTGCATAAGTACTAATTATGATAGTAAGTTAGGAATAAGAAAGGTTGAATTTACAGGAAGTGTACCCACTTTGCCTGGTGTGTGTGTGAGAGAGAGAGAGAGAGAGAGAGAGAGAGAGTGTGTGTAAAACAATTTAGAAAAATATCACCCTGAGCACACCCAACTGAGATTTGAACCTGGAGAGTTACGCCTTAGACGTTGCGGCCACTGAAGCAGGTCTTAGATGTTTATTGGTCTATGATTTTTAACGATCAATGTTTTATAACGAAAGTCGTCAGATAGTACATAATTTTTTTTTTTTACTATCACGTCAATATTTTGAGGACGATGTTTATTTTTATTTTGCGTCGACTTTTTTTCGTTCGTTGTCCAACGCTTTCTGCCGATCTTGGCAAGGTCCCTCATCACTTTCTTCTGCTCGGCATGAGGCCTGCCACCGGCCAGACCTGTCGACGGACAGGCGCGCGCGCGGTACACACATGTCCCTCGGACATAGTTTCATTGTCTTGAGGCTCAGTGTTTGCTCAGAGTCCCGCCATGCAAACATCGCCAAACCAGGCTATGTCAATAGCAGCCCGGTAAGTTTGCGTGCACACACACACACACACTACATTCAAAAACACACACAGAATACTTGTTACGTCCACAAAAGTCAACACGTGATTGCTTCCTCAAATTGTTGGGTTCACTTTGATTTGAGAACTTTAAAAAACAAGAAAAAATTCCGTCTACACTACAATGAATATTTGTTTTCCTTTCACAACCTTGAATGTCTTTCTATATAGGGTTTTTTTCTTTCGTAGAACCATTTTATTTAAAAAATAATTGAATGTTTTGTGTGCATAAATTAATACGCTAAGGAATATAGGCTCAATATTACTAACAAGGGGCAGGGAGGGGTTGATCCAGAAGGATACTTAACATATATATACAAATTTTACAAAACAGAGTTTGATTTGAAAAATGGCAACATATGAATTAATATCAAGAGGAAACTCAAGAAGAGGCAAGCTGGACATTACAAGCCCTAACTTCTCTCCAAGAACAAAAATAATTCTGACAAAAAGGAGAAAACAATTGAAGTACGTGTGGAATGCATGGGTTACCGTTTAAAGTCCAGGATTGTGAATTGATATTCAAAATACATGTTTAAAATTAACTTTGAAATTATTAATCGAAAAGATGTACAAACATGGCTTTGATACATTATATGTCCCACCTTTAGCCTTAAAAAGTGTATTTCTTGGTGCGTCACTGGGATATTGACATTTAATATGTTATGGTAGTAGTGTAACTGTGATTAGAGTATATCTTCCCTGTTCACATGGATTACAATGTAATTGTCATTCCTGTAAAAGATTATTTAAATGTTTCACATAACCGTATATGAAAGAAATTAAAACTGAGGGTATTTTGTTTTTAATCTTTTTACGTGTCTATCTGCCCGATTGGGCTACCGGGAACCATTTTCTTGCCACCACGTCTCGCTACCATTTCGGACTATTTGCTTTATGCACACAAAAAAAAAGTTAAATTGTTAGGGATGAGAAAGGTCAAATTTAGAGGAAGTACACCCGTATTTGTATGGAATTAGAGTGGAAATAAGTTTAGGGAAAACCTTAGTAAGGTTGAAAATAACCAGTCTAGACCTTTGAACACCGAAATGGGTAACCGGTGACTTAAATTCATTTAATTCTTAGAGACAAAATAAGGAATATTTACTTTATTATTATTATTATTATTATTTAGCACCGCGTATTACTAACCGTTAGGGTTATACGCTTTAAGTACTAATTACGCTAATGGATTAGGAATTGGGAAGGTTGAATTAGAGGAAGTGAACTCGCATTTGCGTGGAGGGAGAGTGGAAAACTATTTAGGAAAAACCACCCCCCAGTTCACTCAACCGAGATTCGAACCTTGATCTCCCCGTCCTCAGCAGTCGAGCAGCTCAACACGACTAGCGCGTTAACCAACTACGCCACCGAGGCGGGTTTTACTTTAGTAAAATGCATCAGCAGTCACCTATAGAACAGGGGTAAATTGTTTGTCAGACAGCCCCTATGCACCATATTGAAATCTAGTCAAGTACCAAGGAACTACATCGATGTTAAAAGTAATAACGAATATTTTTAGTTTTCGGTTTTTGTGAAAATGTTACACACTACTTTATTGTATTACCCGCATTAATGGGTGTGTGGGCAAAGGCTTCAATCAAATATCGTCTTGTCTGGTTTACTGTTGATCTTGGAGTTAGAATTATGGCCAAACATAGTGAGATGTTTATTAATAAATGATTTCCCATTCTTTCTCTCCCCGCAAATGCGGGTATATATAATATACTCAAAATTATATTGTCCTTATCCCTACGCTATTTGTGTAAATATACTAATAGCTTGGATCAGTAGTAAAAAAAAGTCTGAGTGTAAAATATAGATTTTGTTTGTTTGTATTTTTCAATAAAATGATTGCGATCTTATCAATCGTTTTCTCACAGATCACAAATTACATCGTTGCACTACTATTAACTTGCTCGAAAACCGCCCTACGCTGAGCTACTGGATTTGAAACGTTGTGAAATGCATGTACAGCAGGTAGCTGTCATGGTACCGTTTCTTTGCTTACAGAACAACACGCTCCACCACCTTTGTCGGGATCTCCATGATCCATCCTTCCAGATGTCCCCCCCCCCCNNCCCCCCCCCCCTTTTACTTTCCTTCCCCCACTTCTCCCCCATCACAAACCAACATATTTGTTTGTGATGTCTGTACAAAATAAAATACACACTGAAAAAAAAAAACCTGGTGAATTTCTTATGCCCGTGGAAACGGGTGGTGTTCCCGTACTGAAGTCAGTACTTTATTCAGTGCATTGCAATTATTATCATGAGTACGATTAACTATATTGACGACTATGTTCAAAAGCAAGTAGGTATCATAGAAACGTGTGCGTATTTTGGTGGTAGCTTTAAAAAAAACAAAGGTCTATATCTCTTTTCTGGACACTACTTATTTATTATGTCTAAGCTTATACTCCCATTCACCCTTCACCTACAACCACCCTTTGCCATTTCAGCTTCGACTTTTTCTTAACATTTAAAACGTGACCTCCTTACCCCCTTATAAAAAAACTTTTCTTAAGTCAACAACCCGAAGGTTGATTTAATGTGCTTTATACCCACCTGGTGCTGGACATGCACTCTGCACGTAGTGTGGTTAGTGCTGCCTGCACCATCTGGTAGAAATCCCAAGTACCAGAAAGTTTGGTGGTTCATTGGATTTCTATGAACGAGCACCAAAGGGTTTTCCAATTTTGCTGGGAAAGGTATTTTCACCTATTTTCCAGGGTTCTTCTATATGTCACAATCGACATGGGACCAAAGGTTTTGCTTCCCCTTCAAATAAAGTTGTGATACATATGTTTTTTTAGCTTAAGAAAAAAACATTTGAACTAAGTTGGGTTTGAACCCACGAGCATCGTGTCCTGTGGCGAGCACTTTACCCCAGGACCACCGAGGTCGTCTTATTAAAAGGTAATACTAATAAAATAGTTAAATATTATCGATTTTAGTATTTTCTAAAAGTCTTTTGCTATGAGAATTGAACTGTATATTTGTGCTCCCCCTAGGGGTGTGTACAAATGGAAGGGTCAGTGACCGGATTTCAAAAACAATTTCTCTCCGAGTACTACCATAGAGATCCGAGATGAGGACTCGAGGACTTGTACCGGGTCCAACTTGTCAAGGACAAGTCAACAAGCAGGAACGTCCATGAAAACGTCTCCAGGGTCCGTTTTACGAGGAGGAGATACATAAATTATACGCTCATTTATATAGACATACATTTGTTTACTTTGTTCCTTGAAGGGCCATTCACTGGTTTCAGAATTCCAATGAAATATTACAAGTTTCTTATATTATTATTATTATCATCATCACCGCGTCTTACTACCCGTTCGGGTTATACGCACTTACGCTAATATGTAATGGTAGTTTGATTGTGAGATGAAATGGAGGACCTACAGTTTAACGTAGAATCCGAACCACGGAGGAGGCCTGGCATTCCTCACATTCACAAGTTGTGATTAATACACGTCTTGTCAGAGGTGAAGGAAGGGTTTGGTGATCAGATNGTGATTAATACACGTCTTGTCAGAGGTGAAGGAAGGGTTTGGTGATCAGATAAATCTGTGCCGGGACCGAGGATTGAACCCCAGACCCTAGCACAGAAGTCCAACACCTTGCCCCTAGACCACCAGGTCACCTCAAGTTTTTTTATAGACTTAGAGAATATGTAGAACATGTAAAAAATATCTTGTAACTATAATGTCTATAAAATATTACATTTTATAGCTTAGCCTCAAACATAGTTGAAACTCACTTAGGTGCCAACCTCTTAGAGGTTCGAATCTCGATCGGGACGTATTTAATAAGCTTTCACACTTTTTTTAGTTTGTAGAAGGATCCTTTTTTTTTCTGCAACAGGTTTTACTATCGATTCAGGCTATACGATTATTTACCAATTACGCTAATAGACTAGGGACCAGGAATATTGATTTTAGAGGAAGTGTACCCGAATTTGCGTGTAGAGAGAATGGGGAAGAATTTAGGAAAACCATCCTTAATACACCCGGCCGGGATCAAGCCATGATCTCCCCGTCACCGGCAGTCCAGTCATTTGCGATAGTAGCACCCTAGACTATTCGGCCACTGAAGCGGGTTGTAAGAGTACTCAAAGTCTCGAAATGTTGAAGTCGAAAGTCAAATCTCCTTCGCTTTGACTTCGATACCAGTAGTTAACTTCAGTTCTTCAAAACATTTCGAAGGAAGAAGAATACTTCGGTATATTATGAATAGATTTGAGATATCTCCCTAAATATCAATTATGTCAACATAAAATCACTTTTATAACAGCTAATAAACAGTATTTTAACCTTGTGAAATATTACCACTTAGAAAACACTCTCTTTCTCTCTCCTTCGCTTCTAGAACGAATAGAGCATGTTGCAACAAAAGAAAGAAATAAAGACAGAAAGAACATCCTTGAATGATTTTTTCTGAAAGATATACTCAAAAAGAAGGCTGTTCTCTTCACTAGGTCCGCAACCTTACCGTAGGAACCGTCTGTCTCAAACTATCTCTAATATTCAAGGTCGTTCTATAACCCTAGAGAGGAACGGTCCACGACGGGTTAAGCTGTCGTATCGTGTGTGCCAATAAAATTATTCTAAACTTGATTTAAATTAAATAGAAATAAATTTCAACAAATCAACGTAAAATATACATACTAAACCCATATAATCATCACAACGAACTCCAACCCAGGGCGTCACCACCAAAAAATCACTCTTCCCTGGCCGCATTGTCTCAGGCGTTACTCTCGCAATATACATGGTTTCCCACTCTTACTCTCTTCACGAAAATCTTCCTTTAAATTCAACCTTTGAATCCATAGCCCATTAGCGTTATTAGGACAAATGCGTATAATACGAACGAGTAGTGAGACGCATTGCTAAAAAAAAACTATTCATTAAATGACATCTACAGCTTGAAAATAGATCAATTATTATTCAAATAAATCATCATAAAATATTATAGTGTGCTTAGTTTTTTCTATAAACCTTTCTCTTTGTCTTAAGCGCTTACTGTATCATTTACTTATTAAAGTAGAGTAGTGATTCTACATCTATTACCGTTTCCAGCCTGTGCTCTGAGCCAGTTATTTATTCAAGACATAAATTGGTGACCTGGTGGTCCAGGGGTAAGGTGTCGGACTTCTCTACTAGGATCCGGGGTTCAATCCTCGGTCCTGGCACAGATTTATCTGATTACCAAACCTTTCCTTCACCTCTGACAAGACATCTTGTGAATGTGGGGAATGCCAGGCCTCCACCGTGGTTCGGATTCCACGTTAAACTGTAGGTCCTACATTTCATCTCACAATCACCTTACCATTACACATTAGCGTAAGTGCGTATAACCCGAACGGGTAGTAAGACGTGGGGCTAATAATAATAATAATAATAATAATAATAATAATAATAATAATAATAATAATAATAAGACATATTTTCCACTACTGGCAGGCTAGGCCTGTCGTAGCTTTATATGTCTTATAATCTAATTTAAGACTAAGACAGGTACAACATCCAGCCCCCCAGCCGTTAATTCATCACTGTGAAAGGGTAAACCCACATCTCACCGACGTTACATTTTTCAGCCATGCCGGGAATCAAACCAGGAACACTTAGCTCACTAGGCAGACACGATACCGACTGAGCTAAGATATCGTAAGAGTAAGGATTGGTAGAGTACATTATAGTAGACTCCTGTGTATTTGTGTGTAGAAAGGACGAGGAAAAAAAAACTAAAAATGGCGGGTGGGCTGAACACCTCCAAATGCACCTGACCGTGCCTCGAATCCCGACCTACCTAACGAGTACCAAGTAAAATATGAATATAACACCTTATACTGCTTTGCCACCTATTCACCTAGGTGTGAAGTACAAAGTTAATTAAAATTACTTTCTGTCATAGCGTGCAGCCTTTGGTAATCGAGAGCATGCATGAATGACGTAAGCCTGAGCAATTATACTGTCAATTGTTCTACATCAGCAGTTGTGCGCGCGCAACAGGTAATATTTTTAAGGCGCCATTTACAGAGAGGACATGGCACCGGCGCGGACGTGGCATATTTTCAAGTACCCTCCATACTTATCTATGCAACAATTTAGACTGAGGGCACAGGGTGGGGGCACGACACTTTGGCGCCTGTACCACGTCCCTTGGGGGGTCTCGAGTGGTCTATTGGAAGCAACTCTGTGCTCTGACCTCGTATGTGCTTTTTTCGAAAATGCGTGATGACATTGAATTTAACACTATTCTGTGAATTAGTCGAAAAATATCCTGAAATCTATGATTATAATAAATAAGATTACTGATGTAGAAATGGCGAGACAAAATATGGCAAACAATCTTAGCGGAATTAAAATAAACAGGTAAGTCTATCATAAGTTTTATCGGCACCCAATTTGAACAGTATTTAATAGGTAATTTTCACTGTTTGCAAAGAAGTTACAAAGCTTTCAATCTCCACAATATCTATCTTGAAATTGAATCTGTGATCGTTCTTTTAAATATTTTAAAAGATACTCCCAGATGTATTGTACCCGCAATATTTTCTGCCTTTGATTATTGGCAAAATGTATCCGAGTCAGGTCATCTTCATCTTTTGAAAAATACATCTTAACACATCTCCCGAAGGTATGCTTCTTCTTTGCAAATTGAGCTCGTCACGTCCCCACCACTTCTCCGCCAGACGCCTGCACCATGTCCTCCCTGTGTGAATTGCGCCTGAAACAGAGATTGTTTTGCCAATTGCAGCTTTGCTAGTTAGCACATCACAGTGTATTGACATGAACAGTAACTCAGTGGAAACACCCCCTTATGATGCTATATAACAGTGTGCTTTAGAAATTTAAAAAAAAGGGGGCGCGGTTTCTTCATTTTTTGTGTTGATAGGAAGTGCATTCTTGCAGAAAAACCAAAACGTAATAAATGGTGGGGGCTCTATGTTTTTTGACTAAAAGTCGAGCTGAAGGTTCGTACATGGGAATAATGAATGACCTACATGTGCAAAGTGGGTTTGATAACTTTGTACGCATGTAACGTTCCAAAGAACAACATACTTTTGATCTAAATCAATTAGTTTAACTTGTTTGCATTGTTCCATACTATAATCACAAAACTATGCAAGCCCCGATGTTAATAAACTAATCTGAAAACAAAACACGTGCGTCGCTAAGGCTAGAGACTGACTCGACCCAGTAGCGCATGAGCAGAACCTCCCAGTTCAGCCAACATGTTGGGTTGGCCGTTTACTATCTCCAACAAATGATCCAACACAACCCAACAGAACTTCTGAAAATTGCTTCGGCTATTTAATCCCGACAGAACTTGTTCAAGTTGGGGATGCGTTTATATTGTAACACAACTCGTTGGGATCGTGTTGGCCAACACGTTGTGTTACAATACAAAAGAGGGTTAGAAAGAAAGTAAACACACTACTACTTTCTCATCTCCAACCCTACGTACTACAACACCCCCTTCCGCTCTTACCCCTCCCTCCAACTATAGAGCAACATTTATGACTATAACTTTATCAGTACTTGAATATAATCATACGTCACATTTGTTATGCAGTTGTCACTTTTGACAGATTATATCAACATCGGTGACCTGGCGGTCTAGGGGTAAGGTGTCAGACTTTTTTTCTGGCGGCCGGGGTTCAATCCTCGGTCCCGGCACAGATTTATCTGATTACAAAACCCTTCCTTCACCTCTGACAAGACATCTTGTGAATGTGGGGAATGCCAGGTCTCCGCCGTGGTTCGGATTCCACGTTAAACTGTAGGTCCTCCATTTCATCTCACAATCACCCCACCATTACACATTAGCGTAAGTGCGTATAACCCGAATGGGTAGTAAGACGCGGTGCTAACAATAATATATCAACATCAATGACATTTCACATTTAGAGCTACAATTTGTCAACTCTTAACAACAAAACCAATTCTAAATTAACTTTCATTAAAATACGATAACCTAACCTTTGGAGAGAAAAAAAGTCACAAATGTTGACAAATTGATCATTTAAATAGTACTCTTGTTTATGTTAGCCCTTTATAAAATATTTGTGTATGCAGCGCCTACTTCTGCGCTGCCTGTTTCTTGGATTGGAATCCACGCGCATGCGCCTACCATAGAAAAAGATCCACAACATACTCCAGTGGGAAAAGAAGGCAGTATATATTGATGGGCGGGCAGTAAAGTAAAGGACAAGATTAGTGAGAAATAATGATCGTCAATCATTGGGCGACTGTAAACAAGCTCGTTATTCCTAGAGATTATTGTCGCTATAAAGATGCCAGTTATGGAAAAGAAGGGGAGGGTTGTGATGAGATGAGGTGGGGGGGGGGG
>CABFOW010004420.1:31820-56774 GCA_902141385.1 Timema californicum
AACCATTTAGGAAAAACCACCCCCAGTTCATCCGACCGAGATTCGAACCTCGATCTCCCCGTCCTCAGCAGTCGGGCTCAACACGACTAGCGCGTTAGCCAACTACGCCACCGAGGCGGGTTAGAGCTCTTATTGAAAGTATGGATACATAAAACGTTAATAGAACCAATTGTTTATCTAAAATTAAAAAACAACACACAGCTAAAGTGTGATTTTTAAATTTAAATAAATACTGAACAGTGTGCAGGGTATGAGGGAGTATATAAGTGCTGTGTGTATGAAGAAGCGGAAGAGGGTGAGTAGTAGAAAGAGGTGAACAAGCAGCCTTAAGGGTCAACAACTCATGGCCAAAGCGTTGTAGGGAGGGAGAGGGATTACTCAGGTTCCAAGAGTTGGATAAGTAAAAAAGAGGTGATAAACAAGCAGCCTTATGCCCCAAGAACATGAGCCTGTTTAAATTGAGTTGCAACAACGCGCATAGCACCCCTGCTCTTAATGTGTCAAGTAGGCAACATTATTAAATTCATAATAATTTTTTTTACCAAGGGTACCGGCCTCAACACCTAGAAAACCTATTCAAATGAGGTTGAAATCATTTACTAATAGCATGTATAGATTAAATAGCGTGTCTTTGTAGTGTCTGTTTGTTAAATTTATACTAACCATTGCATTTACAGCCAGATCGCCATAGGAATAACGTTTTAGGGCAAATAAAAAATAAAGGTAGGCATGAGTTAGGCCTAAATCAATCAACATAAAAAAAATCGATAATATCTTTCAAAAGTGATGGCTGCAGAGTACTTAGTTTGTCTTATGATGTTAAAAACTCTGTTCCTCGATACCTTGATTCATCGCCATCGTTAGGTCATCAACCTTGAAGCTAGTTTGCTTCACCTCACTACTTTGGCCTACCCTGGGCCGAATTTCTTACGCCTTTGCACCTTCCTCTGCCAACATCGTTTGCTATCTCATCCATGTATCCTAGTCTTGGTCTCCATCTCGAATCTCTCCATTCCATATCTCCTATAATTATCTTCATCAAACTATCATGTCTCATTGTATGTCCTACTTCTTTTCTTTATACCTTTACAAAGCTCACTTTATTCATTTTCTTTTCTTAGCACTTCTATTTTATTTAATATTATCTCCATCCATTCTTCTGTAGTGCCACATTAAAATAGTTCTTAATCTTTTCCTTCCGGTTTCACCAATGGTCCGTGTTTCATATACATCACACCATACTGGTCTCGAAAGAATCGAGACCCGCTTCGGTGATCACGTGTTTTAAGACGTCTCTCTCGTAATATACCATACTGCCGATGAAGAGGATATAGGGGTTAGAATCCCGGTCGGGCGTACTGATAATTTATTTTCCTAAATGGTTTTTTAACTTTCCCGCCACGCAAACGCGGGTAAACTTCCTTTAAATTCGACCTTTTTCATTATTTGAGGATCAGTGTAGTCAGTATATAGGCGTATAACCCAAATGGGTAGTAATACGTAGTACTAAAAGAAAATAAAAGAATCGAGAATTGAATTTCGATAACTCGATTCTTCGCTCCCAAGTCTCATTTGCTCAAAGTTTTTGTATTTAAACGATAGGATAATATTTATACATGGTTAATTTTAATTGTTACAAATCACCATAATTGAACCAAATCTGCAATTTCAAGTTTATTCATTATTTGTGTCAGCACTTTGCACAATAATGTGTTTTGTAACCGTCACTTTTGACAAATTGTGTCAGTGACTTTTAGATAGCACGGGCCCCTTTACATGTATTTACATTTTTCTTTAAATTATTATTATTAGCACTGCGTCTTACTACCCGTTCGGGTTATACGCACTTACGCTAATGTGTAATGGTAGGGTGATTATGTGAGATGAAATGAAGGACCTACAGTTTAACGTGGAATCCGAACCACGGTGGAGGCCTGGCATTCCTCACATTCACAATTTTCTTTAAAAGCTCTCCGTATGAAGACTCGACTTTCTGATTTAGCTACCAGGTGAAAATTACATACTCGACTATTATAGGATTCAGAACAATGGCTCCCAATCTATGGATAACGAACAGATTTTTTGGTGGTTCACGAATATTTTTTTTGAAATGTGAATGTTGTTTAAATTATTTGAAAATACAAAATCATAAAAATTATGAAAAAGTAAAAAAAGAAAATGAAAGAAGGAAAAAACTAAGGTGTATAACATAAGGATAGTATAAATAACTTTTTTTAAATACAGTTGTTACTAGAATATACCTAAAAATCCCCCTCCCACCCCCCTTCCTCTCAAGTTCATCAAAGCTAGGAGGTGGGTCAAGAAAGTTGGTTGTTCTAAAAATTAGTTTACGGTCTAAAAAATTTCGAGAATCAATTATTTAGAGCAAATTCTGTCAATTGGTAGTCGTCATAATCTTGTGCATCTCCAAGGTATTTATATTCACCTTACGTCTACGTTTAAAAGCAGGATTATTGTTAACGCCGCGTCTTTCTACCAGCTCATGTTATACGCTTGTGTACTAATTACGCTGATGAGTTAGGGATGGGTAATTCTGAATTTAGAGGAAATGTACCCGCATTTGCATGGAGGGAGAGTGTAAAACCATTTTGTAAAAAAAACCACCCTCACTACACCCGACTGGGATTCGAAACCTTACATCCCTGTCATGGGAAATCTAAACTATTGTGGCCACCGAAGCAGCTATCAGGACTCTTAAAGACCTAGTTGAAACGGGTAGGTGTGAAGAGGGTAGCTTATAGGAAATACACAAGCATTGGTGTGAACATAAGATGGAAACACCAACCTACAGTACAGTAACATTTGGACCGTCATTTTAAGGTCATTACAGGCTCATTTATAGCGTTCGAAACAGGTAAACTAATATGAATAATATTGGCATAGTTGTTTTTTATTCGTCCGAACACACACATACGTAGCCTAACTTTGTGTTCATGAATACAAAATTTAAATATGGAACAGGCTACTTCATTCACGATAGAGATACCCATTGAATAAGTTATTTTTTTCCGTGTATCTTAGAGATGATAAAACTAGTTTTACTCCGACCGCTGAATGACTGCCTGCGCAACCAACTGATGAAGTATCGAGTGAATCGAGTGTAAACTATAGAGGGGGTCATTGAAAACGTGTTTGTGTTTTTACCCCCCGTGGTGCTAACTAAACAATTTTACACATTTTATTCTACTTGTTTAGAGCCAAATGTTGCAAATTCTGTTTCTTTTTATTAGTCCCCTAAGGATACCAGTTTGGTCTGTCATTATTTTCAAGTAACTAGTAAGAGTCTGATAGTAGGACACCAATTGTGCTATAAAGTTAAATACTTCCGGGATTCATAAACATTTATTGGCCCCATAACGTTTCTGAACTGCTAAAGTCTTGTTTTTAATTTGTATTTAGGCCTAATAAAGTTCTTGTGAAGAGTAAATGAACGTTGACTTAAATTAAACTATGCACACCCGTATAGGTGGGCATGCGGGCAAAGCAGTCAGCCTCGAATCATCTGGTTTGACGTGGTTGAAGAGGTCGG
The DNA here is from genome assembly GCA_902141385.1 of Timema californicum. NCBI lineage: Eukaryota > Metazoa > Arthropoda > Insecta > Phasmatodea > Timematidae > Timema > Timema californicum. The sequence continues at coordinate 35,371 of CABFOW010004420.1, forward strand.
GGTTAAAATTTGGGCTGGGTGTACTGACTTGTTTTTTTTATTACTACCTTCACTCGAATGCGGATACAATTTCTTTCGATTCTACCCTTGTTACCTATTATTGCGAATATGGGGATTGTCCGGACAAAAAGAAAGACGCGGAGGATAAAAATAAAGAACCAACTATGCAACCGCTCGTTTAAAAGTATTACGCACCCCCCGATTCAGTGACCGCATGGTCTAAGGCGCTACTCTCGCAATAGGCTTACTGCCGATGACAGATATATCTGGTGCACTGAGGTTGATTTTTTCTAAATGGGTTTCCTCTCTACCTCCCCGCAAATGCAGGTATATTTTCTAAATTCAACCTTCCTCATCCCTACACATTAGAGTAATTAGAGCTTAGGTGTACACTAATAGCTGCAGTGCTATAAAATAATATGTTATACTCACACTATTGGACACGTAAACTAATTATTGTCAAGCTTATCTACAGTAGTATGTTAGTAAATTTTAAAAACTGACACCTAGACACGAGAATTGAATCTGAGACCCTTGTCATAGTGCGACAAGGCTCTCTACCACTCATAGTTTAAGGCAGAGGGATGGATGTGTGGAAATCATCGGTTGGCAATGTCTTATTTGTTGAGATTAGAATTTCGGCTGGATTTTTTTAGGGTGGTTTTCCTTGATGGTTTCCTACTCTCCTTTTACGAAAATGCGTACACATTTTCTTTAACCTTCTACCTTACTCATTCCTACCTCACTATCGTAATTCAATGTGGGTAGTCAGATGGGCAGTAAGCCACGGTGCAAACAGAATCTTCAAATCAGTGGTTGACATTTAAAAAAAAATTGGCCTACAATCTCTCGACTTATTTACTTACTTACTTTATAACATTAGGAGCTCGGAAGTTCATTGCCGCACTTAAAGACGCCACCTATCTCTATTTCTAGATGATTCTATCCAGTCCGCTTCATTACATTCTAACCCTTTCAGGTCCATTCCAATGTTATTTTCCCATCTACGTCTAGGTCTTCACAATGACCTCTTCCCATTGGGTTTACAAGTATGTACCTGAACAAGATTCTAGATTCTCCCATTCGCGCCAAATGTCCTGCCTACCGCAACCTGCGATACTTGATTATCCTAACAATGTCTTGTGATGAGTACAGAATACATAATTCATCATTATGTGACCTCTACCACACACTAGTAGCCTCATCTGTTTTTAAACCAACTATATTCTTAAGCGCCTTGTTTTCGAACAACCCATTCCCCCCCCCCCTCCTCCCCCCCGTCATGTAAGGTAAGAGACTACGTCTCGCACCCACAGAGAAAGACCGGTAAAAATGTTGTTTTTGTATGGTTTGCGTTTTATTACATTACTTGAAAGCAGGTGAAATGATAACAGCTTATTGGCCAAGTAACATGCATTTCCCAACTTTATCCTTTTGCTAATTTCCAATCTAATATTGTTATCGTGAGTTAAAAATGTTCCTAAATATTTAAACTTATTAACCATGTAAAATTATATGTTGTTCGGAGTGATCTTTTAGATTTATTAAATGCTTAGTGATCAATATGTTTTGCTTTGTGAATGTAAAATTTGATTCGTATTTTTTTTTTAAACTCAAACTGTTGGCCTAACTTATGAAGAGACCACCCACTATATAGAAGAGCTGCGCCTGAAATAAGAGCAACACGCTCAACACTAAGGTTCTCCCATCAATGTCTACAGGACACGGGGCGCCATAAGAAGGAGTTATACGTACTTTATTTTAGTAAGCCTTCTTCTCATGTACAATGTCTTGATTTTGTTTATTCTTGCTATATATTTTAAAATATTTACTGGAGCTCAATGGTTTCTAAATATTAATTTTCAAGGTCATTTTATTATTATGTACTGTTTCTTTCTCATTAAAAACAATTTTTTTTATGGTAACTTAATGTACACTTCAAATTGCGATATTTATATAGCAGCATATTAAAAGATGAATAAATTACAATGTGCGTCAAATGAGATATGAAATTTAACGTTTCATAATACATGACCGTCTTCTCCGCTTGATAAATGCTGTGTGTGTGTGTGTGTTTGGGGGAAAGAGGGGGGGGGGGTTGTAGTAGCAGGTTATTACGAAGTTCGAAACAGCAAAACCAAACATCGTTGGCGTATTGCCAGAAAATACATTTATTTATTGAACGATTCATTCTAAAGAGTTACACTATAAGTCAAGTTTTAGTAATAACGAGTAGCTTAAAATTTAATATGTAACGCAGCTGGAACTACATGTCTCGAGAGTGTACTATGTTCTCTTTTGAACACAGATTAATTGATAAATAATGGAAGCAGCCAAACTACCTCCAGAAAGACTGCTTGGAATTTTTGTGGAGCCAATGAAGGGTGTGCAAGAGCAAGGTTAAATGAGGTTTTAGTTCCATTGTAGTTTCACTAACTCTCTAGTGCCATCACTCAAATTATGACATCATTCTTTGTCCAAATGACCAAACACTACCCTAAATAAGCAAATTTTTGACATCGAAACTATCTCAACCCTAAAACTACACTAACTTTTCATCAGTGCTAAAAAAAAACACTCATCCTAATTATTATTATTGTCAGCACCGCGTCTTACTACCCGTTCGGGTTATACGCACTCACACTAATGTGTAATGGTAGGGTGATTGTGAGATGAAAAGGAGGACCTACAGTTTAACGTGGAGTCCGAACCACAGTGGAGGCCTGGCATTCCACACAGTCACAAGATGTCTTGTCAGAGGTGAAGGAAGGGTTTGGTACTCAGATAAATCTGTGCCGGGACCGAGGATTGAACCCCGGACCCAGGCACTCATCCTAATTCTTGGATATCATCTAATATGTCTTCACCCGCCTCGGCGGCGTAGTTGGCTAACACGCTAGTCTTGATGAGCCAGACTGCCGAGGACGGGGAGATCGATGGTTTTCCACTCTTCCTACACGTAAATGCGGGTTCACTTCCTCTAAATTCAACCTTCCCAATTCCTAATCCATTAGTGTAATTAGTACTTAAGCGTATAAACTGAACGGGTAGTAAGACGCAGTGCTGAAAAAAAAAATTGTCTTCACGTGTTGGGGTATTCTGCGTATTTCACTAGAATAAAGAAGGATTGGTAGGACTGGAGGCAGCCAGCCCCTCCCAGAAACTCTGCTCCTTTGAGTCTCAGAAAAAACAATATATGGCTCTCACATGGTGTGGTCTTGAGTGCTACACTAAATATCACCTCTGAGGTAGCTCCAGATCTTATGGAGAAAACAATACTATTCGTGCTCTTACACTGGTGACAAATCTCCTTGCTTTCAGTTATGTCAGAAGGTGCGCTAGGGTAAGAAAGAGCTACTGGCAATGGTTTGTGATGATGTACTTTTAAATAATATCTGTTGTATGAATGTTTTATTAGGATAGTGAATAATATGTTGTATGAATGAAATCAAACTTGTTAAAATTCATCAGATAATGATTGTGAGCTTTGATGATTTAGTTTGATATTACTAATTATTAAGATCTGTTCTATTATTATTTTCATTCTTCAAGCTTCTTATTTAAAGGTGTTATAAATTAAGTCTTCACCAGATTTAAATAAATAAATAAACCTCGACCAACCAGCGTTACAAAATTCTTCTTATATTTAAGGAAATCTTGACCACACGAAAAACAAGAGAATGACAAGTCTTGTTTCCCAACAGTTACCATACAGAGATGATATTCAGTGTAATTTAATAAGCCGTATTGTGCTGTAAGCCTCTAGAATCAATCATCGGAACGATTACTCTAGTCCAACGGCCCGGATCAGAAGTCCATGGTGGTCGTCTCCCGCCAACGTCGATACGAACACGTCATCCAATCTGGCCCCCGCGAAGCTCTGTTAAGTGGGTCTATTACACCTGGACCTGCTGCGTCTGTCTGGTGCGTAGCGGTCACGTACTGTGCGTGTAGAGAAGCCCCCCCCCTTACCCCCTCTAATTTCCCCCATTTTACTACAAGAGTTCCCCATTAATGGAGGACCTCTTCAATCTGACTTCACTATCGGATCTAGTTATTATTTCAGCACCGCATCTTACTACCCGTTCGGGTTATACGCTTAAATATTAATTACACTAATGAATTAGGAATTGGAAAGGTTGAATTCAGAGGAAGTGAACCCGCATTTGCATGGAGGGAGAGTGGCAAACCATTTAGGGAAAAACCACCCCAGTTCACCCGACCGAGATTCGAACCTCGATTTCTCCGTCCTCGGTGGTCTAGCTCAGCACGACTGGCGCGTTAGCCAACTACGCCACCGAGGCGGGTCGGATCTAGTTGATACTTCAAGTATGATTTTACCTCTCTTCCACGGTTACACCGGAAGCTGACCAGAAATACTCATCCTGTGGAAAGTGTTGCGTGAGGGTTTTGAGAGGTGATGCTTTAAGTACAGTATACTCTGTTCTGATAAACCCCACACGTTTTTATTTTATTTTAGCACCGCGTCTTACTACCCGTTCGGTTTATACGCTTTAAGTACTAATTACGCTAATGGGTTGGGAATTAGAAGGGTTGAATTAGAGGAAGTGAACCCGCATTTGCGTGGAGGTAGAGTGGAAAACCATTTAGGAAAAACCACCCCAGTTCACCCGACCGAGATTCGAACCTCGATCTCCCCGTCCTCAGCAGTCGAGCTCAACACGACAAACGCGTTAGCCAACTACGCCACTGAGGCGGGTCCCACACGTTTTTAAACGGGTATTATAATTATTTAGGTCAGTAATAGTTACAAGATGGTGTTAAGTTCACATGTAAAATAATTTTGGTCGTGTTTATTATCGCAAAGCATCTCCATTGCATGTTATTAAATAGGGTGTCTACCATCCGGGAAAATCAGGGAAAACGGGAATTAGCCGGGAATTTGAAGTGATCGGAAAAAAGTTGGGAATTTGGTAAATTACAATAAAAATCCGGGAAAATGTTGTTTTATTCAAAATATGAAATCTAACAATCATTAAATCAGTAAATAATAATGTTATTCAAACTGTAGTTTTTTTGTTTGTAGCTGTGTAATATATTTTATAATTTCCTAGTAAACAATGTTAATACAAATTTTAAAAAAAATGTTTATTTAAATTGTAAAGCTTTTTATTATTCATAAAAAAGATTACCTAATAGAAAAATGAGGGGGGAAAAGGAGGTAGTTAGAAGGATGTGACATACTTTTTAGTCAAGAATTTTAGGGAAATGGTCAGGGGAAATCAGGGAAAAAGTCGGGGATTTCATTGGTCAAGTTGAGTAGACACCAATCATCGTATCAACTTTGGGGTACATAACATTAACCCACCCCTTTTCAAAAATAATTATAGGTGTTTATCTCGGAGTACATTCAAAGCACTGAATTTCTTTCTATTCCGTCATTGAGGCTATTCAATATTTAATATAATTTATTTGAGGTATTTAACGTACACTTTCTGAACAGACTAATTATATCAGCACATGACTTATAAACTAATTTTAAAAAATGGAGCAAACACAACATACAGCCCCCAGCCGTTAATATATCACTGTGAAAAGGAAAGGCTACTTTTCATTCATGATTAATTTTTCAGCCAAGCCAGGAGTTGAACCAGGGACCCTTACTGAAGTATACTGACACGCAACCAACTGAGCTAAGGCGTAGGATGACTATTCAATAAAAGGAGCAAGATTCTAAATTTGAATTTCCAGTGTCTTGATATTTTTAAATAGTAAAGGTTCGGGTATTCTGGGGAATGTCCAGTTTTATTATTATTATCATTACCGCGTCTTACTACCCGTTTGGGTTATACGCACTTACGCTAATGTGTAATGGTAGCGTGATTATGGGATGAAATGAAGGACCTACAGTTTAACGTGGAATCCAAACCACGGTGGAGGCCTGGCATTCCCCACATTCACAAGATGTCCAGTATTATTAACCCACTAACTCTTTAAGATCAAAAAATACCACAAGTTTTTGTACAAACATGAGCACACACAGTGATTTAACTACATGGTTGTAATGCTTCATACGCTGATAAATCACTGTTGTTTCATATAGGTGAGTTTGAATCTTGCCCTTCCCATATAAAATGTGAGTTGTCTAAACACCGGAACACGTTTCAACGATATTGATACCACACATGTGGGATTACGTTGGGTTCACGATCAATGAACGTTTTACTTTACGTCAGGTTAATATGTTGTGCTATCAGACTTAATGTGACGTAAAACAACAGCTCGAGCAGACTTTGAACTGTCTGAAAACATATTGTTCACTAAATTGTAACTCGGCAGTTAGGGCTAAGTACTTAGCCATATAAGCTTTACTTACTGAATAAAGAATAAAAAATAAAGTGTAAATAATAGGTCATGCTGTTTTGTTGTTTGTGACAAAACTATACCGAATAAGTGCTTTGCACACCAAAAAAACAATCAAATACTAAAATAGCAACTTCGAAGTTTCTCGCAACATGATTGGCTGGCAGGAGGAACACGTGGTAAAACTCCTCTGGACAACTTTTAAAGTCAAAGCGCATCGTGACGCCTTTTATTTAAAAACACGAGGGAGGGAGGGGCGAGGGCCTTAACGTTCCATTACGCTACCTCAACGCTAAGTCATCATTAAGTGAGCAGAAAGGGTTCCTATAAATCATGCAACGCTCCAAGAGTGAATGTAAATTATTTCAGAGATAAGCTTTTGGCTTTTGTAACACCAATAGAATCCATTTTAAACCCCGAAGAGAAATTATTTCAAAAGAATTGGTTTACAATGCTTTATTTATTTTTTATGAACAATGTTTTTTAACAAGAAAATTTAATCATAATATCTATTTTACGTAACACTCTGATATACAGTACCTCCCCTTCCCTCATGTGACACCATGTAAACATTTGAACTCGCCCCTCCTGCATCAACAGCGACCTTCTGTCAGAACACACGGCTTAAGATGGCACGGTCTGTGTCTTTTTCTGAAACTACTTCTATATTCTGTCCAAAGTGGTATTCCCTTTCACCTTTCACTTACAACCACCCTTTAACGTGTCACTAAGAAAAGTGGGAAAGAAAACAACTAAACTTTTTATCTCAAGGTAAAGAGGTGAAGTTCTCAAATATCTTAGCATTTTCTGTTGTGAGCCTCTCAAAAAATTACTGTATTTGTTGGAGGAAGGCTAAATCTAGAGCCATTTTTCAGCAAATCCTGTCCCATAGCTCCGCTAATATGCTTAAAAGTCGTTAAATATACATTCACTGAGCTAATCTTACATTTTCACACTATAAAAAACCTTAAACTATAAGTTAAGAAAAAAAAAGCCCTGTTGGAACCTTTCATTATTAATTTGGCGTGGGCAATATTTTGAAATAACGCATAGTATAACTAAATATTTCGTTAGAGCTTAATGTCTGCGTGGCGATTTCTCGCTTAATGAGGCGGCCCCCTTAAGAGTGGTTGGGAAAGTGGGTTGGTGAAGTTTGGCCCCGGCTGTTGTGGCGTTGAGCTAAGACGATGGATGTAAGTGTTTTAGCAAGGTGAAGGAAAGACAGCGCGTAATGGATAGTATGATACAACACATTCCTAGCCTAACATAACTGAACCTAACCTATGGTACAACACGATCATAACCTAAACAAGCCTAACCTATTACAAGCCACACCACAATCCTAAGTCTGTGCAAAATGAGATGGAAAGTTTTTGTTGGGTCCATGGGGTTCAATTTGTACGGTATATGGGGTTGAAATAATACTCCTAAAGGGTTGGTGGGGCTGAATTCCATTCCCCTCCCCCCCTTTTCCCCAACTGATAACAAACAGCTGCACTGCGGGTGGTCTATCCAGGTCATTGCTAGTAGGTGAATCTTTTTTTTAGCACTTAACCTTCACACTCTCTTCTCATATAAAAGGAAGCTTAGGTCACTAACAGTTCGTACTGGCAATAACAAATTTGTACGGATATTAAAATTGAAGTTATTTGGATTTAAATAAGGGTTGAAAGGGTGGGGTAGTTTAGTTGGTAAACGAACAGCGGTGCTCTCTTTCTTCTTCATGGACGAGAGAGAGAATATGTATGTTAAGTCCTGGTTGTGAAGTATTCGGTCGGTTTGCCCGGAGGGTATGAATGCCGAGGAGGTGTCTAGTTGTCTCTAGTTAGTGTTAGCCGCTGCTGCACGATCACAGGGCCGGCCCGGTCATTACCTGATCCACCGAGGAGAGGATGGTGCATCGCGCGGTGTTATTAGGGATCCCTTGCGCGCCGACGTGACAGGGCCACGCCAAGAACCGGCTAACCGACACGTATTAGCCGGAAATACTTGATTCTTGTACCACCGCACTGTTTGACAATTGCCGAGCCTGATTGGATTGAAAGTTGAAACTATCGATTAGGTGCGTGGCAAGAGCTCCTAGCTCGGATCTACGTGGTTGAGTTTTACTACATATTTTTGATACACATTCTGATACAATTTATTTTGGTAAAAATTCACCATCTTCTTTTCTTTAGCTTACCAAGTAATGGAATTAGAAAATACAAATCAAATTTTTGTGATAGGCCTTTATCTTCCGGCATTTGTCTCTTTAGACAATTTAGCTCAGTTGTTTAACTTACTGATATAAGAACCCTGAACTCGATTCCAGGTAAGAACAGAAATTGAACATTTTATTAATATTATTATTATTACTATAGCTACTAACGAATTAATCTTAAGTGTGGAATGATAATTGTAATCAATAAATGCACCTACATTAATGTGGAAACATATTAAGGACCATAGAGACCAATGGACATTGATGTATGATTTAATAAGGGTAAACTTGCGTTTGTCTCTTTTTGAGCAAGTTGTAAACTTATGAGTTAACTTGACTGTATAATCCCACATCAGAGAAGAGAAAACTCGAGGGAAGATAGTATTTGAAAGAGATCCACGCTCGTCTCAAACCTAAAAAAACTTCCGTTTTCTTACCCCGTCAATGGAAACCAAGCGCATTTCAAGACTGACGCCTTAGACCTCTTGGTCACCGCTGCGGGTGGAAATCACACGGTGCATTCGGATATAGGTATGACTTGGACTAGGAGATATATTTGAATACTTTTTTTATTCCCGGTGAAACATTTTTTTAGCACTCTCAATACACCCGATCGGGAATCAAACCCCAATTTTTCCGTTATCAATGATCCAGTCTATTATTAGAGTAACACCTTAAAAACCTAAATAGAATATTACTTAAATACAAGTGAAACAAACTGAAAACTAAACTTCAACACTTCTTTAGTTATTTTCACCAAACCAGCACTGCGTCTGTTCAACACGGAGCCAAAGCTGCGTAACGCGCATGCGCATAATAAGATGGCTCAAGATGGGAGATGGAAAAATTGCCCGGCCAGCAGGAGCCAGGCATAGCTTAGCTTATCTTAGCTTTCTGTGTAATCCAACACATTTAAATATATGATCTGCTATTTTTCTAAAGAGTTAGCAGAACAAATATCAGCTTACCGTTCTGTGTGTATCAGCCTTTAGACAGTAAGCCACCGAAGTGGGTTACATTTTTATCAAAATAATATCAAATAAGTCTGAATATACGAGGGTTATTGATTGATAGGGTTAAGGGGGAAGGTGGGATTAGGGACAATTACTGAATTGATATTCGACTGGAGGGAGTATGCAAGTCCACTAATTGGAGACAAGCTATCTCAGCCATGTAATGTCAGTTTAAGAACGTGGTTTGACCCTATGGTAAGCCAGAACAATTTAGTCAGACTGACTTATTCTTTCCGCGAACTGGGCTACAGACTGATTCATCCATCATTATCACTTATAGCTATATTTATAGCTAAATAATCAAGTTCAATGGAAACACAATAATCCAAGTTTAGCGCTATGCCGTACACATGATTTAAAGAGTATGTGACTTGGGTTGGTTTTGTTCCAAGTGTTATATTCTTAATTCTCGGTCCTCTCACGCAATGGAGCTTTCCTCTTAAATAAAGTCTCATTTACTTACACACAAACTAGATAGGTTACAAATGAGCGCCGAGCTCATTTACACCCATTTTGGTGCGAGCAATTTACTCAATGGAATTTCGCACTTTATAACTGTTTTATTTCCTCAAGGTCCTCGCCATTTAGATGGACTTAATACATGGATTTATTTTCAAGATTAAAGTGTTTTTTTAACTCAAAATTGAAGTGACTTTTAGAAGACTTTACTGATTTACAGAGCTGAAATGTTGTTTTACTTGTTCATGATAGGTAAGAGGTGTTAGATAATACACTTTAGAAGAAGAAAAAAGCTAATTTGCAACATAGTCACTTAATATCTATTACATTACTTATCTACTCTACATTCAAATAATTGCTTTTACATCACTTTTAATATCATAATTTTTTATTAATTTTGTCATATTGTGAATTGCGTGACATTGTCAATGTCAATAGCTTCTTAGTTATTAAAGACTGCATTTATATCTTAATCTTCAATTGATCTTAGACTCAGTCCATTTAAACATATTTTCTATTCTATATTTTAACTATTAATTACATCAAATGATTATTATAATTTATGACAATTACATTAGTAATCTTGTTAAATATTCATTTGAATAATAATGTCAATATTAATAGCTTCTTAGATATTAAAGACATCATTCATATCTTAATTCTCAATTATCTCAGACTCAGTGCTAATTAAAACATATTTTTCTACCTCATATTTTAATATTCTTCACATTAAATTCTATCATTATAACTACGATAGTCACTTAAGCTTAGTACGTACAAATAAAACTTCTTAGTTCCAACACTTTAGCTCAGTCGATAGCTTTTCTGCCTGCTGATTTAAGGGTCCCGGGTTCAATTCCCGGTATGACCGAAAAAGCAAATCATCGATGGAAATATGAGTTTAATCTTTTACATTGATCAATTAACGGCTGGGGACTGGATGTTGTGTCTGTCCTAGTCTTAAGAGGTTACTTATAAGGCATAAGAATCTACGACAGACCTAGACAGCTGGTATTTGAATATTAAAAAAAACTGGCCCAGGCTGGAAACAATAATGACGTAAAAAAAGTTCCGACCTTGTGGCATTATTGTTTTTAATTCTGGCAGTGATATTAAAAATAGAAAGATAATGATGTAATTAAATAAACGTATTACATTCCTCAAAATGTTACAAGCCATTCAAATGCTTTAGTAAATATATATATAATTTTTTTTTATCGCACTGGCACCTATTAAAATAATACCTTCCCATTCTGAAACAGAACCAGTTCAACTTATCGCATCAAGGTCAGCTAGTGACTCATCACAGTGGGACGAGGTGTTAGCTGTGAAGACAAATTATGACACGTAAAACATTTTTTGAATATTAAAACTTTTATTTTCAAAATATTAAATTAAAAACAATTTTAGACGTTAAAAGAGAGTTTTGAATTATTTCCAACATTTTATTTTTTAAGAAATTATTTGTGCTCGTTAGATTAACAAAGTTTTGTTTATCAAAAACAATGGTATTAAGCCAATTTTAATGCATTTGTTGAAGTTTATTTTAAAAAAAAGGTGATATTACTAAAACTTCAATAAATATTGTTTTATTTTTTAGATAATAATGAAAATTGTAAAGAATATCTCTATCATTATTTATTTCAGAACAAATTTTTTTTTCTACAGAGAGAACCAAATTAATAATCTCTAAAAACACTTAAATATGGTGCGAAGCTCTCGCAAACAGCCCTGAGGAATTTTATAGTTCAACATAATTTTTTACTTTGGTTTTTGACTGAAAGCACCAAGAGGATCTTTTGAGTGGATATATATATCAAAGTAAGATGCAAGTGTTTTGAATTCAACTGTAACTAGGAAATCCCACGCGTGGCCCCAGCCTTGTTTGGTGTCTAATAAAATAAATCCCTTGACTATGTGTGTACACTATATATAAGTTATACCCCCATTTTCTTTAAGAATGGATATATCTGAGAGATAAAAAGCTACTAGATCAACTTTCACATATTCATACGTCAAGTCATGTGTTTTCGACTGTTAATTTTGATAAATATTATCAATACTTATAAAATTACCCCTATAATACAGTAAACTTTTTATCAATGTTTGTATTTTATAAAAGGTGCTTTAAATGTCCAGTTGCGATAAAATCATGGCGGAGCTCTAATGCTCTTGTTATCTTGAAATCCTTTTGGTACCATTAAATGCCATTTTGGCGTAAACCATAATAATATTGATATTTTATAATAAATTTTACAAATATATCTAAAAATAATTCTTAGAAATCTCGGTATTTGCCAAAAATTAAACCGTTTTGTTTGTGTTTTATAGTACTTCACGTAAAGGTAAAGCTATTACAAACAATCTTGCCTTGTCATCTTCCTTTATTTTACGTAAACTTTAAAAAAATGAATATTGAAAATGACACGCTGGCCCTGAAACCACCCCATAACGTGGGGATGTAGAGAACGGAAGTGAAGGCGGTATTTTTGAAGTTTTTATAGCAAAACATTTCTTTCTGGTGAAAATGAATCAAATATTTCTCCAGAAGAAATGTAGTTTAATTTTCTTCACATGTTGATATCGACACTTGTTGAATATCTGTTATGGAGCATAGCGACATTGGATGACAAACTTTTTAAATAGAGAGAAAAAATTGTCATTAAATTCTAGAACACCCTTGATATATATTCAAGAACTGTTGAGGTCACCATATGAATAGAATTAAATTATATATTTTACTAAAGCAAAATTTGATTTATTTTGGTAAAAAAATATTTTTTTTTTGCTATAAAAACTGTAAATACACTTAATCTTTTCCTCGCATACCCTACACTCCCGCCGGCTACTAACTCATCGTAGTAGAAAGATGACAAATATTTGATGTCGATCTTGTTGTCAACACTTTTATAGTTATGACTAATGGTATTTTTAAACTGATGGGAAGTGTTTTATTCGACTAATATGCCGTTTGTAATATATCTTCACAAGATGTTTATATTTTTAATGCTACCTGAAGAAGATACATAAAAAGTTAGTTTATATTCGTGTTTGAGCGCGTAGGTTTATAACTTTCATTCTCCCTCCATCCTTTCCTCTTCTTTTTCCCCCTACTGTATCTTACCTCCTTCAAAGTTGAAGGCAAGTTTTAAAGGTATTAATATGTAAATGGCGGCGTTCATTTCAGACAACCTTGCAATGTTGGGGTCTGGTATTCTGTGAAGCTGAAGCGATCACGAATTGCCTCCTGAATGAAAGAAAATACACCCGACCTACTAAGTTTTGATTTTGATATTTTATTACAGATATCAGTTGTAACGCGATTTTATAACTAATGGTATTTAGTGGGTTATTTTTAGTAGCACGTTTTACCACCCGTTTGGTTATACGCCTAACTAACTATCTAATGTGTTAGAGATTAGGAAGGTTACATTTGGAGGACGTGCACCCACATTTGCATGAAGGGGGAAGATGAGAATCATGTAGGAAAAACCATCCTTAGTACAACTGACTTGAGATCGAACCTCGATAACCCTGTCATCGAAGTGGGTGTGTTCTTATCGTTTACCTAAATTCAAAACTCTGCAAACACGACCAAACCAACAATGAAAGAGCCCAATGATATTAGATGGCATAGAAGTATAGTTAGCATAGGTAGTGTCTATATATTGACTGGAGGAGCATCGTATCAAAGTCAGCGTGATTGATCAAAAGAGATTTGGACTGAAGCTCCAATTATGGCCGGTTGGATTTAGACGAACATATTTTATATCCGCTCCAAAAGCAAATTCTGGTGCATTTCCTCTTAACTAAATTTCCTATTTAACCCAATATTAAAGAAAATTAAGTATTTAATAATTTTTTATCAAACGCATTACTAAGTGTAGTTTAATATCTAGTTTATCCTCTAAAGATAAATATAATTCAACCTAAATTGATGCAAATGAATCAAATTAAATATTACTTTAGCATTCTTTTTATTCTTACGTTTTCGTGCCTGTTTTCTGAATATTGACGAATTACTGATCCTGGTAGTCGTGCTGTATTCTGGATTCATCGTTTTTGTGTGTTGACCATATATTATAAAATAAGCCAATACATTCGCCTTTAGATGCTACGTAGTCTTTAAGGTGGGATAGAAGGAAACGTGAGAAAAGTTCAGTGTTTTTTTGCAATTCTTAAGCAAAACTTTTATTGGTTAAAATAAATAAAATATTTCTGCAATAGAAACACATGGTTTAATTTTATTCACATGTTGACCTTAACATTTCTTGAATAACTTTCAAGGGTGTCCTGGAATTTAATAATAACTCTTTCTCTTCATTTAAAAAAGTTTCTTATCTGATGCCGCTATACACATGACAGATATTCAACAACTGTTGATATCATCACGTGAAGAAAATTAAACTATATATTTTTACTGGAGAAATATGTATATTTTTTTGCCAAAAAATACTCTGCTACAAAAACTGCGAAAACACTGGCCTTATCTTTCATCCCCTTACGTTCCACTTCAAGGTCATTCATTTGAATTAAACAACACTAGCTGAGGTAGTCCTAGAGCTTATGCTGATACACAATCTGACGTATTTACTATCATAAATGTCAACTTTTACAAGGTAGCCTCGAAAATCTATCGGTAGACCCATTTACATACAAGAACTCATTTTATATCACATTAACATACGGATATCTCCGATAGGTTTGCCGTCAAAACCGGTAACAGGTACAACTTTAACCCTGCTTCCTTACAAAAAAATGTCCCGACAGTGGCCCATTTCTCTCAGCGTCTTATCAAGAATACATTTTTAACGTTTCCCAGTAATAATCCGAAATTCCCAATCAAAAAAGGGTCACTTGATATATCTTAAGAGTTATCAAAAATTACACGTGCAGAATTTATTGCTTGGCGTATCGATTAAACTTTTTTTTTTTTACAAGGCGTCTTAATACTTGTCAAGTCTTATCCGCATTGAGCTACCAAATGAGATACGGATGAAGAAGTGGGATTTACAGAAAAAAAAATCATGAATTTGTTTGGAGAAAGAGAGAGAGAGAGAGAGGAAGAGACTGGTAAATCATTTGGGATAAAACAATCTCAGTAGACCTAGCCTGACCGGGAATAGTACCCAGTCCTCCCCATCATTGATAAACCAGACTTGACTATTTTTCACGTTTAGTTCGAGTGACCATCAACTTGGGCCACGCGATAGTAAATGTACTATTTAGAAGATTTTAATATAAAATCACGTATTTATTTAAACGGTCAGGATTATAGATGAACGTTTACAATAAATCAACATAAACTATAGCTCGCTTCGGTGGCCACATGGCCTAAGGCACTACTCTCACAGTAGACTAGACTGCCGATAAAGGGGAGATCAAGATTAAACTCTCAGTTGCGTGTAGTTTTTCTAAAATGGTTTTCCACCCTCCTTAAAGAAAATGTGGTTACACTTTCTCTAAATATAACCTTCTTAATTCTTAAAACAATTGGTTTATTACTCAAATGGGTAGTAAGATAGCGTTCTAAAACCATTAGTTCTATCCAGTCCACCTCATTATAACCTATCCCTATTTTGAGCTAGCTCTATCCAGTACAACTCATTACACCATATCCGTATCTTGAGATATTTCTATCCAGTCTACCTCATTATAACCTATCTCTATTTTGAGCTAGCCCTATCCAGTACCCCTCATTACATCCTATGACCTATTCCTATCTTGAGATAGTTTTATCCAGTCCACCTCATTACACTATATCTCTTTCAGGTTCATTCTAATGTTATCCTCTCATCTGCGTCAAGATATTCCCACTGGTCCTTCCCAATAGGTTCACCAGAACACGGTTCTAAAATATATCATTCGCACTTCATGTCCTACCCACAGTAATCTACTAGACTTGATTTTCCTAACAATGTCTCGTGATGAATGTATTGTATGTAACTCATCATTATGTACCTTCCTACACTCCCCAATATACTCATCCCTTTCTGAATCAATCTTCCTAACCATTTTGTTTTCGAACACACTATATATTTATTTATGAGGCCATGTTTCACAACCAATTAGAACAACCGGTGACACTATTGTATTGAATATTCTGAGTTTTACGTTCCTTGACAGCAGGTGAGGCAAAGCTCATTAAACCACTATTTTTGTTGTTAATATTAAACGTTCCAACCCAGGTTAACAAAAGCAATTCATCTAGCATATTCATGGGCAGCTCCAAGCATTACCAAATTCAGGAACTAACTGGACGAGTTTTTGCCTGATCCATGAAATGGACAAGCGAAGAAGCCAGTTCACGGAATGGGCAGAAAATTGTCCAATTCATATAATAGCCAATTTCACTTTTGGGAGGTAACATATATACAGTATACACACACCTCAGACTAAGCGGAAGAAATTGATTTTAATATTGTTTGGATTGGAACTCAATTTTATAAATGTCACGAAAGACTTAAAAGTTCCAACTTAAAAAAGATGGAGAGAAAAAAGTAATAGTAAGATATTTTTTTTAAATTATAAACTTAAGAAATTAACTGAAAAAAAAACCCCATCACTTTACGTTGATACAATACATTTCTGATAGCTACAATCCGATTGATATAAGATTAGTTTTATTAACATTTGTAAATTTCAAAAAAAGTATCTTAGTTTGATCAATACTTTAAATAATATGAGCTGCAGCGATCACTTATTTTTATAAAGCCTCAATATTAAATACTTATAAATTAATACTAATAATAAAGTAGATTTTTCTTTTTCTTTACAGCAATTTAATATGTTTGTATGATGCTTTGCTGTTCACTTGCAGCTTGCAAGACATGAAACAATCTGACAATTTAATCAATATAACATCCTCGTTATAGCTGATCACCTTCTCTGTGTCGACCTCATGGTATAAAAGTCATGTTCCACCCACACCCACATTTTTTTTGCAACTTTATGAAGATGTCTCACTTCATGAGTGCTGTCACTCTGATACAGGCAAGATTTCCACCTAACACATCTCCAAATAAGTACATGGTTCGTAAAACTTGTTGCGGCATGATAGTCGGGAATAGTTTGTGGGGGCAACTTATCAAAGGACCAAAACAACGCGAAGAAAATAAACAATTTGGACTAGAAAAAACATTATATCAGTAACGAAATTAAGATCTGTTTAAAATGCATGATAATCTCTAACCATAACTGATGTTCACTGAATCGGACGGAGTGGCAAAACACACAAAATCATTTTTCTTGTGTCATGATTATCTGAGATTGTGACCGGCTCATTACCATGATACTCACGTCCAGTTCTTGTAAAAGTAGACCTCCTAGATGAGAAATGGTTACTTTATCTCTTGAAGTATGCTATGTTGCTCTAATATGCTTAATTATTAATGTAGTTCTTACGTACACTTCAATTAGTGTATTCATTTACCCTACTAATCAGACCCATGGTTTAGTGATCAGTGCACCTGACTACGAGTCTTTGGGTCCCAGGTTCAATCCCTGGCTGGTACCTTAGGTATTTTTCCCTAAAGGGGAATTACCCCAACGGTCACCAGGCTTTGGTTAGTTAGCCTTAAGTTAGCTTAAAGTATTTCTACTGGTTCCAAACCCTCATACTCACTATCACCATCCGCTCATATCATCGAGACATGGAAACAGCCTCCACGGAAAGGATGTAAGATTAGTACATTCGGGCGTCCCCTTGGCAAGGGTACATTAGTACTGGCTAATATTTTCCCAAAATGGGCTACGATTGATGTAGTCCAGACACGCAATATTATTATTTATTTTTCCAACCATAAATTTAAGGCTTGATTTGCACGCTCACCGGAATTAGAGAGCAGATTTTTCCATAGCGATAGGCGTAAAAGATTGTAAGGGTGAATTCCAATAAGATTTTCTTTTGTTATTGTTAGAAAATAGGTTTATATTTAAATAAGATAAGCCATTCATTTCTATATTAACAAATAAAGTTATATGAATATATGATCTAATATATATAATAAACATCTAGACTGAAATATTGTTGAAATACGAACCATTGATGAAAACTGAGGACGATTTAGACCTGGGTGCCCAACCTGACGCAGGTGTTTCTTCATTTGTTTCATGCGATTCTACCATGGTCGTATCAGAACCATGGGGAACAAACACGTCTGTTTTTGGTTTGTTATTTTACTCTAACTATATTTAAATAAATATACAAATATATACAAAAATTTAATCTAAAAAAACATATGCAGCCAATTCTTAGAAAACTAATCATTATAACCTCATTTAATTATATATATATATATATAACCTCATTTAATTATATATATATATATATATAATATATATATATATATAATACACCTATAAATCTAATAGATACACATTCACTGTTTCCTTACTAGACTCGTTTAAAATCAAATATTTTCAAATACCTAACATTCTATTATCCAATTCAATGTACTATCACCGTCCCCCATTAAATAAAATTCTGCTAAAGCAGATGCTGTATTTTAATTGTTAACTTTGTAAATTACATTCTCACATTGATATTAAAATTGTAAAAAATTGTTAACTTTAACATTTTATTTGCTTTTACTTTACATCCATTACTGTTTCCAGCCTATTGCCTGGGTCAGTTTTTTATTCAAGCCCTATATTTTCCACTACCAGCCTGCTAGTCTTGTCGTAACTTTATATGCCTTATGATTTATTTTAAATCTAGAACAAACACTACAACCAGTCCGCGGTCATTAATTCATCACTTTGAAAGGATAAATCCACATTTCAACAAAGATACAATTTTCGGCCTTGCCTCGAACCGGACCCGGGCGGGACCCTTAGCTCACTAAACAAACACGCTACTGACTGAGCTAAGGTGTCAGATAAAAACTGTTAAATTGTAGACTGTATTATTTTAATCTTCTATCCGCTTAATTTATATAAATTAATGATATATATAGCGAGTAGTGTGCAATGCATAAAGTTGATTGAAGATTAAAATAATAATAATAAATAAATAATTATTTATAAACGCTATAATAACTCATATCATTACTGGTGATTTCAAAGTCCATAACTTTTCGATTTGTAAGTACTGTGAATATATAACTATTTTATTTTCAGTGGCGTGGCAACATCTAGGGGCGCCAATGTGCCGGCTCTACCTATGATGCATAACTTGATTAAATGAAATGTTCACTCCGTTTAAGTTGATCTTGACGGATTACACTAGGCACCTACCTATCTTGTAGCCTGCACCATAGCGGAACAAAGCAAGTTGTGTTGGCTGCCTTTCGGGACTTATAAAATTTCTACCAGCTTCGGTGGCCGCATGGTCTAAGGCGCTACTCTCGCAGTAGACTAGACTGCCGATGACAGGGACCTCGAGGTTTGAATCTCGGTCAGGTTTACTGAGAGTTTTTTTTTTCCTAAATGTTTTTCAACTCTTCCTTCCTATAAATATACCCTTCCAAATCTCTAAAAGCATTAGCGTAATTAGTACATAAGCATATAAGCCAAACGGGAAGTAAGAGCGGTACTAAAAAAATATATTAATATATAAAACAATACCGATTAAGATCGATCAAAGTGACCTGGTGGTCTAGGGGTGAGGTGTCAGACTTCTATGCTGGCGGCCGGGGTTCAATCCTCGGTCCCGGCACAGATTTATCTGATTACCAAACCCTTCTTTCACCTCTGACAAGACATCTTGTGAATGTGAGGAATGCCAGGCCTCCACCGTGGTTCGGATTCGACGTTAAACTGTAGGTCCTCCATTTCATCTCACAATCACCCTACCATTTCACATTAGCGTAAGTGCGTACAACCCGAACGGTTAGTAAGACGCGGTGCTAATAATAATAATAAAAGATCGATCAAGATAATTTTGGATTACAGTCAAATATTATTTCAAAATATTTGCTGTATTTGGGAGTTCAGAAGACTCAAATATCGATTTGATTTTTAATAGGTACCTATGTCGTTTTCTTACACGATCGACTGAAAATTGCCGTCAGATCGACCGGTCGATCGTAAGCGACTAAGTTGTCGACCTCTGCTACAGCTCAATACGATCTGCCAAGCCTCGCTATTCGCGAACAATTCATTGTACGAGGATTATCTTTATATAACTTAGATACGTGTTCTGAATATACATGGTGTTTCACTCGCTCTCGTTCCTTAAGTTTCTCTTTTAAATCTCAAACTAATGAACGTAATTGGTGTATGAGAAACAGTCAAGGGTCAAGAGCGAGTGAAACACCTGTAAATAATTATATAATACACTCTTGATTTTTTTTTCTTCAAAGCAAATCAAATTGTACCATCTTAACCGAGCATCCAAAGCCCCCCTGACATGTTCAGACCCCTCCCCCCTTTCCGATAGCAAACTGGTTGTTTTTAGCAACTCTATCAAGTTGTCAGCGTCTTGTTGGTCTATGAATATCTCGCCATCAACCGTCTTACAGCTGCAGAGGGGGTTTAAAAATACAGTCACCAGCCAGCCATGTTTAAATAAACTTGCAGGGGCCATGTGCTCGCTACCTCCTGCTTCTCCGGACTTATTTCACGTTAGATCCATTTATTATTTTTATTTTTACTTTTTGACGAATTCTTTGTTTCTCTGGTCGGTGAGGGGAGGATGTGTCTCTGGGTGAGCTTCGTGGGAGTTGGGGGTCTCAAATACTCGTCTCAGTGACGACGAGGTGAGACAATTTAGAAAGTGCTACTACATACCATTTTCAAAGGAAGGGGCCTGTTTAAACCTTTTCTTATCGGTCAGCATCGATTATATTTTATTATTGTTATTTTATAGATATTGGTATTATCTACTAAAAGAGAAAGTTAAAGAGCACGGGAAAATGGAACTGTATCTACACCGTAAGGCACCCCCATCTCCCAAAATCTTAAATTTAACCCCCTTTTTTTCTCTTTCTATATATATAAAATTTATCTCTATATACAGTATATATAAATTGTATATATATATATATATATATTTGTAAATCTAAAAAACCAACTATTTCACTTTGACCAAAACATAATAAAGAGTGGTAATTGTAGGTAAATCAAAACAGAAAAATATTTGGCATGTAGGCTACAGTGAGAAAAAATAGATTTAAAATTATCCCCTGCTCTGCACAATAAGTGACTTGCGGCATTAGAGGAACAGTTTTTTTTTCTAGTGTGATAGATGGCCCAGTAACACACTTTCTGTATAATTTAACCATACTGTACTGATAACACTGATATCTCTCATGTTTAACTGATGGGAGTGGTAACACGCCTCGCCATTTACTCTATTATTATTATTATTATTATTATTGTTATATGCTGACTGGCAATAAGACAGCCACTGACCTACAAACAGTGAACAAAGTTTTCAAAAAAAAATCTCTATTCGTTACTCGCTT
>CABFOW010004421.1:25300-44683 GCA_902141385.1 Timema californicum
CATACCATCTCAGTCTTGCTTCCTCTATTATCTCATGTACTCCAACATCCTCATTACATGACCATACCATCTCAGTCTTGCTTCCTCTACTATCTCATGTACTCTCACTCTTTCTCTGATAACTTCATTCCTAATCTTGCTTCTCCTCGTGACAGCTAACATGCTCCTCACAAACTTTATTCCCATGGCGCCC
Organism: Timema californicum; assembly: GCA_902141385.1. NCBI lineage: Eukaryota > Metazoa > Arthropoda > Insecta > Phasmatodea > Timematidae > Timema > Timema californicum. The sequence goes on from CABFOW010004421.1 coordinate 25,494, forward strand.
ACTTTTCTCTTCTCTCTTACATTCAATGTACATATCTCCGCTGTATATGTGACTGTGAGTACAAAGTGTGCCCTGTACAACACTTCCTTACACTTCAAGAGAACTTCCCTTATCCATATCAGGTCTCTTACACACAAATACAACAACTCTCCCTGCTGTCCTCTTCTCACTAAATCCTCTCTACTTCCACCTTTCTCCTCAATCACACTTCCAAGATATTTTACGTTTCGTACTTTTCCCAGCTCTACTCCATCCAAACTTGTATAGCTTTATTAGGTCTTATTCTCGTCCTTTTCATTACCATCACTTCACACAAGCTAAATTTCACTCAACACTTCAATTTGCTTTGAATCTGTAACAATGCCTCAAGGAGAAAATGGCGATTTGAATCTGTAACAATGCCTCAAGGAGAAAATGGCGAATTGAATCTGTAACAATGCCTCAAGAAGAAAATGGTGATTTGAATCTGTAACAATGCCTCAAGGAGAAAATGGCGATTTGAATCTGTAACAATGCCTCAAGGAGAAAATGGCGATTTGAATCTTTAACAATGCCTCAAGGAGAAAATGGCGATTTGAATTTGTAACAATAACTCAAGGAGAAAATGGCGATTTGAATCTGTAACAATGCCTCAAGGAGAAAATGGCGATTTGAATCTGTAACAATGCCTCAAAGAGAAAATTGCGCTCTGATTCTGAAACTATGTTTCAAGAAGAAACTGATGCTCTGATTCTAAAACGACTTCTCAAGGATAAAATGATACTCTTATTGTAGTAGATACATTTCATGTGTGTTTATATTTGCCCCCAAAAACAGATCAATGTGTTGTTGGTTCAATCTCCAGTAAACGCCTGTCTGTGTCCATGTTGGAAAACCTCCCAACCGTTTCGAAAGGACTATTTAGGAACGTGGCCACGGCCCCACGTCACTGCTCCTAGCATCACGATGAAACGGTTAATTCCGCGCGCTTCAGACGCACAACGTCCACACGTCACGGGTTTTTGCAGCCCCAACTAAAGGAGCGTAGTTTAGTAACGTATTGTCCCGAGCATCTGGCCCTGACGGCTTTCATTACGATTGTGAGAGGGGGGTAGGGGGGGAAGGGGGCAACTGACACATTTACATGTTGATGTAGAACAGCGCCGCTGGGTAATAAGACCATTGGTGACTCTCAGCTCCATGTTTACAACACTGTTGTCAACTGCAGATAATTAGTTGGTGGATTATTTATATTATTATTATTATTATTATTATTAGCACCACGTCTTACTACCCGTTCGGGTTATACGCACTTACGCTAATGTGTAATGGTAGGGTGATTGTGAGATGAAATGGAGGACCTACAGTTTAACGTGGAATCCGAACCACGGTGGAGGCCTGGCGTTCCCCCACATTCACAAGATGTCTTGTCAGAGGTGAAGGAAGGGTTTGGTAATCAGATAAATCTGTGCCGGGACTGAGGATTGAAACCCGGACCCCCAGCACAGAAGTCTGACACCTTACCCCTAGACCGACAGGTCACCGATAAAGAAATGTAATTCTGATACATTATTATTTAAGATTTGTAATATTCAATAATTAATAAAAACAAAAACTCCATGATTAGAGCCAGAGATCGAACTATAAGCCTACTGACCGAGGGACTACCCGTTAGCGATGATAGTTCCGACTTTTACAGAGATAGGGTGGCATGTTGTCAGCACCGCGAACACTCCGCGTGTTTATCTCAGTTTCCTAGACCAGAGCTAATTATTTATTCAAATAGCTCATCATTAGTCCTAGTGAGGTTAAGTTTGAGTCCGTTCTAGAACCAAGCAGGGAATCGAGCCCCGGACCTCTGGATTTGAAGCAAGGAGCTCTGACCACTGACAAGGAGCTCTGACCACTGGACTATCTATCTATCTATATATATATATATATATAATATTTATTAAGTCTCCCCAACCATCCGTGCTGGAGCAAGCTACTAGGGTACGGAAGAAATAGGTCAAATTTTAAGGCGATTTGTCAGAATTTTGAATATAGAGAGAGTGAGATATCATTTAAGAACAAATACCCTCAGAAAGTAGACCCTGCAGACTTAAGCCCCAATACTTTTACTATCAGAAAAACCAAAACCAGACCAGCTTGATGTTATGTCTGCGTGTTCTCTGATGTAAGTTAATTAATTATACTGACAGGATTTTAATAATATATGAATACCGGTGAAAGATGTAGCAAACTAATTTTGAGGAAATGTGGAAGGTCACCATCCCGATATCGTGACAACATACTCAATGGTTACTGTCCCGTTCTATTTCATTGTAACCAGGGGACACTGCAACTAAAGTACGATTTTGGTAAGAACAAGTGTCTGTTAGTTGGTAAAATTACTAAAACAATTTTTAATATATTCGTACATAAAGTCATATTATCTCCAGCTGTCACTTTTGACAGAAATTATCAATACCTATAAAAGAGCATGGAGTAATATAGTTAAATGCTATCGATGTTGGCCGCAAAGAAATAGGTTTGAATTTTTTAAACTGTTCTTCCAACGAAAATCAGGGTGTGTGTGTGTATATATATATATATATATAACACTCAGTGGGTTTTCTTTGCAAGTGGATGTAGACTAATGTAATTCCAGAGCAGTTTTTTGATAGGTCTTACCGTTTAGCCACAAGAGACCTCCAAAGAAAGGTCCGAAACGACTTTAAAGTTGCGCCAAAATTTTGAATTCTTTTCGGGGGTTAAACATTATTTTAAAACGTTTTTGGAATTTTCCCGTCGGTTCCAGGCTAGAAGCTATAAGTTTGCGAAAGTTTCAAGTTTCTATCTCATCTGGAAGTGGGTAAACAATAATTTCAGTGAGTGAGTCAGCCGTGTGGCTTTATAGTAGTATAATATAATAATAGTAGAAAATTCAAACCTATTTCTTTGCGGCCAAAATTTATATCTAACCATAGCGCAGGACGAGCAGATCAAATAGCTAGTCTGCTCACCAGTGACCGGAGATTATATTCCCCATCAATTTTCAAGGTCATTGCAGATGCATTTCCATTTTGCAACCATACTTATCCTTTTATAATGGTTAGTATACTCGATTTTAAACGTATAAATATAATTCCACCCCAAACTGTAAATTAAATGGTTACCCAATTTATAACCTCATCTGATAATTCAAACCTTTCTCAGTGCAGGAATGTCCTAGATCCTCCCATGCTACTGTCCGTAGCTCTAACTAAATGCAAATAACTATCTTGTTTTATTGCCTCTTATAATTTGTATCATTTAGTGCAGTATTGGTGACCTGGCGGTCTAGGGGGTAAGGTGTCAGACTTCTGTGCTGACGGCCGGGGTTCAATCCTCGGTCCCGGCACAGATTTATCTGATTACCAAACCCTTCCTTCACCTCTGACAAGACATCTTGTGAATGTGGGGAATGCCAGGCCTCCACCGTGGTTCGGATCCCACGTTAAACTGTAGGTCCTCCATTTCATCTCACAATCACCCTACCATTACACATTAGCGTAAGTGCGTATAACCCGAACGGGTAGTAAGACGCGGTGCTAATAATAATAATTATTATTATTATAATAGTGCAGTATTTAACTCTAAATATGTCTCAGTGTGTGTTACGATCAGTAAATAAACCAATCCTGAATAACTGTGATTTCAAAATAAACATTTCACCATCTTCCTATTCTTTTTCTCTAGGTAAGCCATCTGTTTGAGAGAGCTTCCGGACGCAAGGCTGTGAGCTTCCAAAGAAGGTAATCTACTCTTATACTCTCCCTCCATTTGACTACAGAGAACCATCTGGGAGGCTTTTATTCCTAATAAAATCCCACAATGTATCATATATTTATAATATACAGTAGGGTTCCAGTAAGAGAAAATACCTTCCAGATGGTTCTTCGTAAGAAGATCGAGGTACAGATATCGGCTCATCTTGTCCGAGGATCAATCCTCTGCAATTATCAAGTACGTAAAACTTACTCTTTCTTAAGCACGTCTTATCCCGTAAACAACATTTATTTTGTCTTAGAGAAATGACTGGATGGTCCTCGCTTCAGGTACCGACTAATATATTTTAATAAATTCCGGTTCGAATCTTGGCGCAGTCTGTTGATCACCACGTGACACAAATGAAGGGTAAACACAGCAGTGTAGCGAATACATCTAAGGGGTGAGTATGTGGGAGGTACTGATAAATGAATTTATCCCTAATACATCTAAGCGGTGAGTATGTGGGAGGTGCTGATAAATGAATTTATCTTTAACACATTTAAGGGGTGAGTGTGTGGGAGGTACTGATAAATGAATTTATCTTTAATACATCTAAGGGGCGAGTATGTGGGAGGTACTGATAAAGGAATTTATCTTTAATACCTCTAAGGGGTGAGTGTGTGTGAGGTACTGATAAATGAATTTATCTCTAATACATCTAAGGGGCGAGTATGTGGGAGGTACTGATAAAGGAATTTATCTCTAATACAGCTAAGGGGTGAGTGTGTGGGAGGTACTGATAAAGGAATTTATCTCTAATACAGCTAAGGGGTGAGTATGTTGGAGGTACTGATAAAGGAATTGATCTCTAATGCATCTAAGGGGTGAGTATGTGGGAGGTACTGATAAAGGAATTTATCTCTAATACAGCTAAGGGGTGAGTATGTGGGAGGTACTGATAAAGGAATTTATCTCTAATGCATCTAAGGGGCGAGTATGTGGGAGGTACTGATAAATGAATTGATCTCTAATGCATCTAAGGGGTGAGTATGTGGGAGGTACTGATAAAGGAATTGATCTCTAATGCATCTAAGGGGTGAGTGTGTGGGAGGTACTGATAAAGGAATTTATCTCTAATGCATCTAAGGGATGAGTGTGTGAGAGATACTGATAAAGGAATTTATCTCTAATACATGTATCTTTCTCATACTCTTTACACATTTAACCTCTTCTCAGAATTCATACATTACTTTCTCGATCTGTAATCTTCTCTAAATCTCTATCTCTTAGCTTTTCAACATACAATTCTTTCTAGGCCTATACATGTCTTTGAGCTGCTCTAGACTTCTATATATCATGCCCCTTTATTCTGTTTTATCTTATCTATATACTTCTCTATATAAAACTGTAAGCACATACTCACCTATCTGTTTCTGATCTTCTCTCTCCACCCATAAATGTCTTCCTCTCACACAAACCACCTATACTGTCCTGATATTTTTTTATCACCACACCTTACTCGGGCTATACTCTTGTGTAGTTAGTCATCACACATGTGTTAAGGAAAATGTACCCGAATTTGCGTAAAGGTAAGGTGGGAAACCATTAAGACGAAACTAACTTCAGTACACCTGACCGGGTTTGAAACCCTAATCTTCCCACCATAGCCAATGCAATCTAAAACGAGGATGACGCCTTAGATCATGCGGCCACCAAAGTGGGTCCCATATTTGGCGAAAGCTTGCAAGTCATCCGCCCAAACTTGTACCTTTCATTATTTTAATGAAAGATTTCCTGGAGCAGGAATACACGATAATGTTGTAAACACTTCTTGCTCTGTTCAATTACTCTTCCTCTATAACCTTTTTTTAACAACATGTATATATATATATATATGGGTGACCTGGCGGTCTAGGGGTAAGGTGTCGGACTTCGATACCGGCGGCCGGGGTTCAATCCTCGGTCCCGGCACAGATTTACCTGATTACCAAACCCTTCCTTCACCTCTGACAAGACATCTTGTGAATGTGGGGAATGCCAGGCCTCCACCGTGGTTCGGATCCCACGTTAAACTGTAGGTCCTCCATTTCATCTCACAATCACCCTACCATTACACATTAGCGTAAGTGCGTATAACCCGAACGGGTAGTAAGACGCGGTGCTAATAATAATATTTGGAATTTAGATAATAATAAATTGAATATATGTTTTTCAACCAAATTATCACAGTTGATGCAATGGTGTCTTTTTTTACAGCATACGCAAACATATCGTACGGATCTTTGTGCGATTTACGGTTACGTGGAAATGTAATACTAAACTGTATTAAGACTAGTGGAGGGTAGTTCAATCCAAGCCATACCTAGGTTTGTTAAGATAATGCCTTCCTGGAACGCGTGTAGGCAAGTAAAAATCAATCCGTTATAAACTATCTGGTAAAGAGAAAGTCGGTATCAACTTTCTCTAAACCAGGAGTGAATTGGCCGGTTCCAAGCGGTCCCGGGACTACAAATATTACGGCCTTTAAGGTGAGATGGAAATATACAAGAAAAGGACAGTGTTTTTGACGTTTTTAAATCAAAACTTATTTTTTGTCAAAATAAGTTAAACATTCCTCAATTACAAACATAGAGTTTAATTTTCTTCACAATGTTGATATCAACAGTTGTTGAATATCTCTAATAAGCATGGTGGAATTAGGCAACAAACTATTTAAATTAAGACCCGCCTCGGTGGCGTAGTTGGCTAACGCGCTTGTCGTGTTGAAGCTCGATTGACGAGGACGGGGAGATCGAGGTTCTAATCTCGGTCGGGTGAACTGGGGGTGGTTTTTCCTAAATGGTTTTCCACTCTCCCTCCACGCAAATGCAGGTTCACTTCCTCTAATTCAACTTTCCTAATTCCTAATCCATTAGAGTAATTAGTACTTAAAGCGTATAACCCGAACGGGTAGTAAGACGCGGTGCTAAATATTATTATTATTTAAATTAAGATAAAATGTTGTCATTAAATTCCAGGACACCTTTGCCAGATATTTAAAAACTGTTGATATCTTCTTGTGAAGAAAATTAAACTCTTTATTTGAACTAGAGCGATATTTTATTTATTTTGATCAAAAATGTTTAGTCAAAACAATTAAGAAAACACTGGCTTTTCCTCACGTCCACTTTGATCACACCTTAACATACAAATACTGTCTCTTTCTCAAGTTCGCTTTGATCGCACCTTAACATACAAACACTGGCTTTTCCTCACGTCCACTTTGATCGCACCTTAATATACAAACACTGGCTCTTTCTCACGTCCACTTTGATCGCACCTTAACATACAAACACTGAGCTCTTTCTCACGTCCACTTTGATCGCACCTTAACATACAAACACTGGCTCTTTCTCACGTCCGCTTTGATTGCACCTTAACATACAAACACTGGCTCTTTTCTCACGTCCACTTTAATAGCACCTTAACATACAAACACTGGCTCTTTCTCGCGTCCACTTTGATCGCACCTTAACATACAAACACTGGCTCTTTCTCACGTCCGCTTTGATCGCACCTTAACATACAAACACTGGCTCTTTCTCACGTCCGCTTTGATCGCACCTTAACATACAAACAATGGCTCTTTCTCGCGTCCACTTTGATCGCACCTTAACATACAAACACTGGCTCTTTTCTCACGTCCACTTTGATAGCACGTTAAGATACAAACACTGGCTCTTTCTCGCGTCCACTTTGATTGCACCTTAATATACAAACACTGGCTGTTTCTCACGTCCACTTTAACCGCACCTTAACATACAAACAAATAACATTGAGACTCTGCTTCAGTGCAACCTGAAGTAGTTAGGAGAATTATTTATATTATTATTATTAATATATTTAATAACTAAGCTACTTCAGTTACATTATATAGGATTACCTCGCTAGGCAGTACACTTAAAATATCAGCTACTGAAAAATGCTTCTTAATTTTTATACATTAGATGAGAGTTTATTTTTGAAATGATGAAATTAGTAAAATAATTATCTTTTTATTTATATATAATATTTAGCACCGCGTCTTACTACCCGTTCGGGTTATACGCTTTAAGTACTAATTACTCTAATGAATTAGGAATTGGGAAGGTTGAATTAGAGGAAATGAACCCGCATTTGCGTGGAGGGAGATTGGAAAACCATTTAGGAAAAACCACCCCCAGTTCACCCGACCGAGATTCGAACCTCGATCTCCCCGCCCTCGGCAGTCGGGCTCAACACGACAAGCGCGTTAGCCAACTACGCCACCGAGGCGGGTCAAAATAATTATCCATCTGCTATTTGTGTGAATTGAAAATCTAATAACTGCGTGTTCTCTTTAAATAATTGCGTACACATGGGCTTGAAACAACACCAAGAAACAACAAGAGTGATGGATTTACATTTAACTACATCATATTCCCAAATTATGTATTCGGGGCACTCTCAGGCCCACTCACTGGAATTTGTGTTTAAAATTTAATCAAAATAATAATTTATAATTGAACGTATAGCTTTATTTTAGTTTAAATTATTTGAGGCGGCCTAGTCCACTCTTGCTTTAGGTGAGTAAAGCTGATGGAATTATTAAATATTTCTAGATTAGTAGAGTATATGTAACTTATTATTATTATTATTACTAGCACCGCGTCTTACTACCCATTCGGGTTATACGCACTTACGCTAATGTGTAATGGTAGGGTGATTGTGAGAGGAAATGAAGGACCTACAGCTTAACGTGGGATCCGAACCACGGTGGAGACCTGGCATTCCCCACATTCCCAAGATGTCTTGTGAATGTGAGGAATGCCAGGTCTCCACCGTGGTTCGGATTCCACGTTAAACTGTAGGTCCTCCATTTCGTCTCACAATCACCCTACCATTACACATTAGCGTAAGTGCGTATAACCCGGACGGGTAGTAAGACGNAACCACGGTGGAGGCCTGGCATTCCCCACATTCACAAGATGTCTTGTCAGAGGTGAAGGAAGGGTTTGGTAATCAGATAAATCTGTGCCGGGACCGAGAATTGAACCCCGGCCACCAGCACAGAAGTCTGCCACCTTACCCCTAGACCGCCAGGTCACCTTCTAAATCATCTTTGGGCGAGTAGAGGTATTACATTTCTGGAAATGCTATGTTTGTATAACTTAAACATTTCTAAGGCGTCTTTAGAATAGAAATTTTTTGGAATTTTTAGCAATCATATATTCTGAGGAAGTCATTTATTTCTGAACCATCTTACGCTAATATAGATTATGTCTTTATGAACCATATGTAGGTGACCTGGCGGTCTAGGGGGGTAAGGTGTCAGACTTCTGTGCTGACGGCCGGGGTTCAATCCTCGGTCCCGGCATAGATTTATCTGATTACCAAACCCTTCCTTCACCTCTGACAAGACATCTTGTGAATGTGGGGAATGCCAGGCCTCCACCGTGGTTCGGATTCCACGTTAAACTGTAGGTCCTCCATTTCATCTCACAATCACACTACCATTACACATTAGCGTAAGTGCGTATAACCCAAACGGGTAGTAAGACGTGGTGCTAATAATAATAATAATAATAATAATAATATTAACCATCCCTCACCTATAAAGTCAATGTCGTTTTCGACCATCTTGATGATAGTTTATTTCATATAGTTCTGGCGCACGTTTGGGCTGGCGCAACTCCTGTATCTTCTAACTCGTGGGAGAAACCCATGCGGGGACAACGAAGCCCTAGTAATGAACTTGTGCCTCTCACATGGGACGGGTAGCTAGTGGGTGTCGGGTTACAGCTGGTCAAGAGAGGGTTAAACATTTCCTGGCGCATATACAATCGAATTGGTGTCATCTATGAGAGGGTATAGGCCGTACACGATAGCTTTGACCCTTTATAAAATTTGAAACATTACTAATTAACTCCATACAGATTAGATTCGCAAATGTGTCAGTTATATTTGAGACTAATTCTCACCAGTGGACACATGGACCATTCTTCGTATTGTTCTGTATTGCCAGTGACTGGGAGCTTCAGGTTCGATTCCTGACCAGTAACACGGAGGGTATTTTACCCTAAATATGTATCCCCTTTCCCCCAACGCTGGTACGGATACAATTCTTCTAAATTCGACCTTACTCATACCTAACACATTATTGGTGCTCAAATAAAAATATTGAGGGACAAATGTATAAAAATTGTATTGATTCTTTAATCACTAGTTTGCCAAACAACTTGATCCTAGAACAAGAAAATTTAGTGACCTGGTGGTCTATGGGTTAGGTTTCAGACTTCTGTGCTGGGGGTCTAGGGTTCAATCCTCGGTCCCGGCACACATTTATCGTATTGCCAAACCCTTCCTTCACCCCTGACAAGACATCTTGGGAATGTGGGGAATGCCAGACCTCCACCGTGGTTCGGATCCCACGTTAAACTGTAGGTCCTCCATTATCATCTCACAATCACCCTACCATGACACATTAGAGTAAGTGCATATAACCCTAACGGGTAGTAAGACGCGGTGCTAATAATAATAATAATAATGTAGTTTGAGTTGGAAAAAAAATAGGGATAAAAAACTCCAATCAGCTGACTATAGATCTGTTCAAATAATCAAGAAAACCAATATTGCAGCACTGTTTTTTGAAAAATATGATTATGAAATGGCCTTAAGTTATACACAAGGTTGTCTTTTATATGTGAACTTTATGCCCGCGGAAGCCTAGACTGTCTGATATCTATATAATGATACCATATTTCGAAAACGTTCTTTAAGAATCATTTTTTAAACATTACAGTAGTGATATTAAAAAATAAACGTAATAAAATGTACCGAGTGAAAACCTTTATCTCCAAATTTTATTTCTATAGGATTAAAGAAAACTTCATTTCTTTCCTGTAGCTGCTTTGGATATCAATAATTCTCTATAAATGTATTCTATAGTTGAAAAACTTAATTTGACAACGCCATAAATGGCGCTACTACGTTTAGAAATAAGTCACACTCAAAATAAATATATAAAACACTCTCTTACTTTTATCAATCATTTAAATAATTTTGCAAAAATTTAATTCAGGTATTAAAACCTACAGGCTATGCCTCCCATCAATAAGATAATCGGAGAATAAAACAATTTATAGGAGGGAATTGTCTCGTCGGCTTGACCAGAGAGTTGATTGACAATCAGCTCCTAATTGTTGATTGTGCAACACTGAAAATGAAGTTTGGGATACTAATTGGAGATCAACTCTCATCTGATCTCAGATCAAGCCACTGATTGGAGCTCAACTCTCATCTGATCTCAGATCAAGCCACTGATTGGAGCTCAACTCACATCTGATCTCAGATAAAGCCACTGATTGGAGCTCAACTCACATCTGATCTCAGATCAAGCCACTGATTGGATATCAACTTACATCTGATCTCAGATCAAGCCACTGATTGGATATCAACTTACATCTGATCTCAGATCAAGCCACTGATTGGATATCAACTTACATCTGATCTCAGATCAAGCCACTGATTGGATATCAACTTACATCTGATCTCAGATCAAGCCACTGATTGGATATCAACTTACATCTGATCTCAGATCAAGCCACTGATTGGATATCAACTTACATCTGATCTCAGATCAAGCCACTGATTGGATATCAACTTACATCTGATCTCAGATCAAGCCACTGATTGGATATCAACTTACATCTGATCTCAGATCAAGCCACTGATTGGATATCAACTTACATCTGATCTCAGATCAAGCCACTGATTGGATATCAACTTACATCTGATCTCAGATCAAGCCACTGATTGGATATCAACTTACATCTGATCTCAGATCAAGCCACTGATTGGATATCAACTTACATCTGATCTCAGATCAAGCCACTGATTGGATATCAACTTACATCTGATCTCAGATCAAGCCACTGATTGGATATCAACTTACATCTGATCTCAGATCAAGCCACTGATTGGATATCAACTTACATCTGATCTCAGATCAAGCCACTGATTGGATATCAACTTACATCTGATCTCAGATCAAGCCACTGATTGGATATCAACTTACATCTGATCTCAGATCAAGCCACTGATTGGATATCAACTTACATCTGATCTCAGATCAAGCCACTGATTGGATATCAACTTACATCTGATCTCAGATCAAGCCACTGATTGGATATCAACTTACATCTGATCTCAGATCAAGCCACTGATTGGATATCAACTTACATCTGATCTCAGATCAAGCCACTGATTGGATATCAACTTACATCTGATCTCAGATCAAGCCACTGATTGGATATCAACTTACATCTGATCTCAGATCAAGCCACTGATTGGATATCAACTTACATCTGATCTCAGATCAAGCCACTGATTGGAGCTCAACTCTCATCTGATCTCAGATCAAGCCACTGATTGGAGCTCAACTCACATCTGATCTCAGATCAAGCCACTGATTGGATATCAACTTACATCTGATCTCAGATCAAGCCACTGATTGGATATCAACTTACATCTGATCTCAGATCAAGCCACTGATTGGATATCAACTTACATCTGATCTCAGATCAAGCCACTGATTGGATATCAACTTACATCTGATCTCAGATCAAGCCACTGATTGGATATCAACTTACATCTGATCTCAGATCAAGCCACTGATTGGATATCAACTTACATCTGATCTCAGATCAAGCCACTGATTGGATATCAACTTACATCTGATCTCAGATCAAGCCACTGATTGGATATCAACTTACATCTGATCTCAGATCAAGCCACTGATTGGATATCAACTTACATCTGATCTCAGATCAAGCCACTGATTGGATATCAACTTACATCTGATCTCAGATCAAGCCACTGATTGGATATCAACTTACATCTGATCTCAGATCAAGCCACTGATTGGATATCAACTTACATCTGATCTCAGATCAAGCCACTGATTGGATATCAACTTACATCTGATCTCAGATCAAGCCACTGATTGGATATCAACTTACATCTGATCTCAGATCAAGCCACTGATTGTAGATCAACTCTCATCTGATCTCAGATCAAGCCACTGATTGGATATCAACTTACATCTGATCTCAGATCAAGCCACTGATTATTGTTTCTGTAACTGACCCTTAGCCTGACTCTCATTTAAAAAAAAACCAAATGTGGAGCTCTGAGATAAGTTTGTTTTTAATCTCGTTGAGGAATGTACGGGTAATATATTGGTACTGAAGGAATTTAGGGGAATTATCGGTGATGTAAAATATTATAGCTTATTTTATACATTACCCTATTTCATAATGCTATTATTTATAGTAATTTTAAACTTTTAATGTATCTTGATTTGGCCCCGCTTATAATAATTACAATCATTTCGATGAATAAATCTAGTTTAAGGTTTAGTTTAAATGTTATTACTTTATAATAAAACAACTTTCATATTGGTTGGTACTTCTGGTCCGAGGTATCAGCCACAATAACTAAATAATAGCTAATTATATAAAGAGTCACTATAGGGAGCTATGTTTGTGTTGAGTTTGATTAAAATCAGTTGAAATATTTTTCAAATTTCCAATGTTCTAAATACATTTTATATAATTCAAACTATTTTTCGCCGAGTTTGAAACTTTTGATCTTTTTTTGACGTCCTGAATAAAAACATTAATGTTGATAGTCGTAGATAAACTCTTTATATTACCCTTCGGGGTTCCAAAGGTGCTCGAAATAATATTTGTACAGCTTATAATTCTCTCTTAGAGGCTGTTCCGGGACAGGTTAAGAATAATCTTCAATATAAACTGAAAGGTTTATTTTTGAGTAAGTTAGATCAACATATTAACGAAGTATGCGGTTGCATGAATATTTATAAAAATAGAAATAAATTATTATTATTATTATTATTATTAGCACCGTGTCTTACTACCCAATCGGGTTATACTCACTTACGCTAATGTGTAATGTTAGGGTGATTGTGAGATGAAATGGAGGACCTACAGTTTAACGTGGAGTCCGAACCACGGTGGAGGCCTGGCACTCCCCACATTCACAAGATGTCTTGTCAGAGGTGAAGGAAGGGTTTGGTAATCAGATAAATCTGTGCCTGGACCGAGGATTGAACCCCGGCCGCCAGCACAGAAGCCTGACACCTTACACCCTAGACCGCCAGGTCACCTGACTAGATGAAGAATTGTTTCTTGAAACCAAATGTACACCACCCGGAAGATTGTCTTAAGTAGGTACCATCTTTTGAAGCCATGCCATGGTGGAACCAAACAAGGTAAACTTGCAATGTAAGCTGAGTGTACGTGATGCAGTCCATTATTATAAACTATGACTATAGAGTCTCCATGTGAATCCTTACCAGGATATTGTCATCCACACCGAACTACAGATAGAGTCTGTTCGCTATATCTTTGGCATTTTGTAAAATAATGAAAAGAAACGGTTTCGCGCTCATTCGAAGTGCATATATGTTTGGTTCCTTTGACAAGTGTTGATAACGTGTGTCACTTATCAATATAGCAATATATATGTGTGAAAGCAATTATATTTGACTGTTTTAATTCACTTTTAAAACTGTTTGTTAAAGCCAAGGCTACCAGGTATGAAACACTCTTGGTCAAGTAGCTCTACTTTGGAATGCCAGGCCTCCACCGTGGTTCAGATCCCACGTTAAACCGTAGGTCCTCCATTTCATCTCGCGATCACCCTACCATTGCACATTAGCGTAAGTGCATATAACCAGAACGGGTAGTAAGACGCGGTGCTAATAATAATAATACTTTGGTGTAATGGTTTAGATCGAGAAGTAGAACAGGATTGTTGGTGTCGATGAGTTCGGGGTTCGAACCTTTTCTTGACTAAGGGTGATTATTACTAAATGATTTACCACCCTTTCCCTTCTCAAAAATGTCGGTGCATGCATATCTTTTACCTCCCTCATATATACTTTTTTTTAAATTAAGCGCCGCGTCTTACTACCCGTTTGGGTTATACGCTTTAAGTACTAATTACTCTAATGGATTAGGAATTGGGAAGGTTGAATTAGAGGAAGTGAACCCGCATCGGCGTGGAGGGAGAGTGGAAAACCATTTAGGGAAAACCACCCACAGTTCACCCGACCTGAGATTCGAACCTCGATCTCCCCGTCCTCAGTGGTCGGGCTCAACACGACTAGCGCGTTAGCCAGCTACGCCACCGAGGCGGGTCTCATATCTACTGTATTAATGTAATTAATGTTTGTGTACACCCCCCCCCCTAATGGATGCCTGGACCCGGTGAAGAACCAATTGTTTTATAATGAATTATAAGTTTGACCCGTTCTTCGCGCGTTTAGGCAACACCAAAACTATATCAAATTATCGCGTTCACCAGACACCCACCCACTTTTTGGTAGTTCTTCGTGGTACAATATTGAGCTAGCTATGGCAACCCTAAATCAATAATGTTAATTAATAAGTAAAAAAAAATATTTGGGACAAATTAATACCTTGTCCACAGCTTGAGTGCACAAAAAACTCAATCCGTTGACAAAGCAATAATAATTATCTAAGAATGGTCATAAAATAAAATAAACGAACTAATAGAAGTTGTTGCAGAATATGTTGGAAAAAAAAAGAGCATCATATTTTACCAAATAGCATCAATAATATAATTTGTTACAGAATCATATTTAAAATTAGGCATCATGGTCTTACAAAGAGCATCACGGTTGTTATGTCGCTGTTATATATTTGTTGATTTATACTTTGATTTTTAACAAACCTCGAAATAAAGGTGAAGATTCTCAATTTTACCTGTTTGTAATTTTTTTTATGTCTGTTAAGCTTAACTTTTTACCGATGAAACGAATTCAATTAGTTTTTTGTATAACAGGTTTCTCTAATGGTCTTGTATAAGTTTCTTTCAATTAACTTAATTGGAAGCCAGACATTTTGAAATAAAATAATTGCATCGTCTACAAGGATTCCTTTGAGATTATTAATTTTTCATCATTGCTTAGTATTGGGTTGCTATAGCGTGATGATATAAAGTTTGATCTTTTTAAGATATTTTAAAGTACTTCATAAAAAAAATTGGTTTAAAGTATTGTTGAAGCCAAATTGTGTGTGCGTAAAGTGCACCATTGTTGTGGATAAAAAAATTTGTTACATATTTTATCAGGCACAACATCAAACACATAATTACTGATTTAAAAAGCGTCATCATCATCAACTGCCCTCGGTTGTGAACCACTTGACGCATAACTTGCAAGTGACTATTTATTTCGTCAGCTGTTTTGTTTTGTAAACTCTGGCAGTTACCGCTCTGTGCAGCGGTTATTCAGCGCGAACACTTTTCTACAGAATCGCTTGATAATCTCTTGTTTATTGTAATTACTAAGGCGATGATAATGTTGATCACCAGTTCCATTTGATACACGCCCTTGTTTTAAATTGAGCTTTTTCGTATGTCACCCCCCATAATTCCAGAGAGCCATAACTCACTCTCAGTAGGAGTATCTTTTTGTCGTTTTTCTACGTTCCTTTTCTTATTTTTTTCTATCAAGACGAAGGTTTCTGGCAATTCTCGTTTCTTGCGAACGTCTTTTTTTTCATACAGCAGTACTTTTTGTAGGCCTACACATATTGTTAGAATAAAAATAAAAGAATGATTTTTTTTAGAAAAATAATTAAACCCATTTAAAAACCGCACTAAAAAGTTTTTAAAAAACATTCATTTTCTTATCTTCTTAAAATGTTCACTTTCTTTAATCTGCGTTACATTAATAACTAAAACAAACTACCTTCAACTTACCTACTAACCAGCATCTTGTGAATGTGGGGAATGCCAGGCCTCCACCGTGGTTCGGATCCCACGTTAAACTGTATGTCCTCCATTTCATCTCACAATCACCCTACCATTACACATTAGCGTACGTGCGTATAGCCCGAACGGGTAGTAAGACGTGGTGCTAATAATAATAGTAATAATTATTATTATTATTTATTTACGTTTCTGACAAATTTCAATTTTAAATTCTCTTTGCTAAAAAAGTGGTGTTCTATATAGGTTGTTTAAATTTCATTTTTGAAAGTCGATATGTTCAGACGTCATTTGTCTCTCCAGGAATTTCTATCAAGTTACATGTCAAATTTACATTTTATATCACCCCAACGAATTGTTTTTTATACTAGTTTTAGGAATTTTGAGGGGACCCTTCTTACTCCATCTACTGCTTCTTCATTTGGAAAATTAAGGATTATACCTGAATGATTATTTTAGTTTGGTTCTTAAACCTGCCCGACAAATTTCATTCTTCTATCATACTAAAGAGTAATTAATTATTTTAGTTTCTAAAATTTTGGATACCCTCCTCGCTTTTCTCTTATGTCAAATTTTAATACTTATTTGGTCTATCTGGAGCCGTCTCTCTACTAGTCTGCCAAATATTAATTTTCTATATTATATTTCTAATTATAGGGCACCCATTCCCCGAAATCCCGTTTTGGAACTCCTCTATTTCAGAATTTTCTGGTTAGGATATAAATGTACGAAACGCGAGGAAAAACTCAAGTGTTTTTGCAATTTTTATATTAAAACCATTTTTTGGGTAAAAAAGAAATAAAATATTGTTGAAGTAAATGAAACGATGTATTCACCGAAGAAATATTTTATTTAGACTGGCCAAATAGTTTTTCTATAAAAATGACCAAAAATAGTGGCATTTTCACGAGTTCCCCACGTTCCTACCACAAATGGGGCAATACCCTGACGGTGAGTCTTTTAGCCGGGTTTTAAAATTCGCGTGAAGGAAACGTTCCTGCCTTTGATAATGATCTTATCTTCTCACTGTCCTCTTCCCACGTCTGCCCCTGTCACTCAAAACACGACAAGTGGTCACTCACTATCTCTATTTGGATCTCAACGGCACAGACAGGTCTTGTTCAATATATTTATGAAGACACGACATTTATTCATGAATATTTTTTATATACGATTTTAATAATTGAATTAAAAACCTTGAATGTACCGATATATATATATATATATATATATATATATATATTTGTCATTTAAACATGCGTAGTAGTTTTCTAGTATTATCTTTGATTGTAAAATATTGAGATAATCTGCTTCCAGTTGAATTTCCTTATTTATAAATACAAATTAGTTTACGGGAAACTATAACATAAAGCGTGATAAAATATTATCAAACAATTTTGTTGTACTATCTTCATAATCCATGAAAAAAATTATTGCTTTTTCCTTTATTTTTTGGTATTTGGACATGAACTGAACATTATTATCTTTTTCAACAAAAACTACGTAGCAATTTTGCTTTTTACAACTTATTTAATAATTTTTAAAGTATTAGAAAGATTCACTATCGTAAAAATGGAAATTTTAAATTTCTTATTCTCCCTCGTGCACAGTCTTTATCTTTATTTTTCTCTCTCTCTTTCTCTCACTCTCTCCTTTATTTATTTCTATTTTACTCATTTATTTTATTTTAATATTTTCATAAATGTACAATTATTTATCTGGGCTGAATTTGTTATTATTATTATTTTTTACACAAATATTATAGACTAGTACATAAGTACTAAATGTAAGATCTTTATTGTTAATTGGGTTAAGTGTAAGAAAAGGCTGTGGCCTTGACTTCGCTCAAATAATTACGATATTATTATTATTGTTATCATTATAACAAGTATTATTTAAATACCACCTTCGCCAGTTTATTGTGAAAAATACATCATCCAGCTCAGATGAATTAGTTCAATGTGGATGTTTCTTATTGAATATTGATCTAATATTAATAATCCACGACTGCTGAAGTCAGTTGTTCCGAAATAATACTTTTGACTCCCGTAGTTCTCTCCTGAGGAATAAACTGTTTGTCTGTTTAATCAAACCAAGTCTCTTATTCATAAACATATTTTATAGATCATGTGATTTATTTAAAGCGCGTAGTCAAATAGAGCTCAGTGAGATGAAATAAAATGTTATATTGGATATCGCATTTGTTTAAAATATGGAACTTCCCACATTTTGTCTAACTCTTTAAGGTTTTCTTATGATTGTATTAAAAATATTTTAATCTCATATTTTATGTTTTGAAATTGATTAAATTTAAAGCATAGAAGTTTGTTTTTAATTTAAGATGTTTTAAAAAATGGCTATTTAGAACAGAGATTAAAATAAAGTGTATATACTTTTTTTCAAGCATACATAATATCGTAAATTAAGGTTACAAGTGCATCTTCACCTTAATATTATTATTATTATTATTATTAGCACAGCGTCTTACTACCCGTTCGGGTTATACGCACCTACGCTAATGTGTAATGGTAGGGTGATTGTGAGATGAAATGGAGGACCTACAGTTTAACGTGGGATCCGAACCATGGTGGAGGCCTGGCATTCCCCACATTCACAAGATGTCTTGTCAGAGGTGAAGGAAGGGTTTGGTAATCAGATAA
>CABFOW010004422.1:0-17518 GCA_902141385.1 Timema californicum
ATACACGTCTTGTCAGAGGTGAAGGAAGGGTTTGGCAATCAGATAAATCTGTGCCGGGACCGAGGATTGAACCCTGGACCCTAGCACAGAGGTCCGACACTTTACCCCTAGACCGCTAGGTCACCTAGTAGAAATCTGAGAGCGGGAATGGTTAATATATGTATACTAAAACCATATAAAGTATAAACGCTTGTCACGAATCCTCGCCCGGGACCTAGAAGTATAAAAGCTTGTCATGAATCCTCGCCCGTGGTCTAGAAGTATAAACGCTTGTCACGAATCCTCGCCCGGGACCTAGAAGTATAAAAGCTTGTCACGAATCCTCGCCCGTGGTCTAGAAGTATAAAAGCTTGTCACGAATCCTCGCCCGGGGCCTAGAAGTATAAATGCTTGTCACGAATTCTCGCCCGGGGCCTAGAAGTATAAACGCTTGTCACGAATCCTCGCCCGGGGCCTAGAAGTATAAACGCTTGTCACGAATTCTCGCCCGTGGCCTAGAAGTATAAACGCTTATCACAAATCCTCGCCCGGGGTCTAGAAGTATAAACTCTTGTCACGAATCCTCGCCCGGGGCCTAGAAGTATAAAAGCTTGTCACGAATCTTCGCCCGGGGCCTAGAAGTATAAAATCTTGTCACTAATCCTCGTCCGTGGTCTAGAAGTATAAAATCTTGTCACGAATCCTCGCCCGGGTTCTAGAAGTATAAACGCTTGTCACGAATCTTCGCCCGGGGTCACAGAGAAGGATTTCCTTGTCTGTGCCCGGGGTCTATAAGTATAAAAGCTTGTCACGAATACTCGCCAGGGGTCTAGAAGTATAAAAGCTTGTCACGAATCCTCGCCCGGGTCTATAAGTATAAACGCTTGTGTCACGCACGCAGGTAATACAAGATAACAGCTCTTATCTTGATTGCATCAACCATCCGATGTAATAAAAGAATTGTCTTTATTTGTAGTGCGACTTAATTGGAAAGACTAATTAACTTATACATAGCGAGCGAGTTATTATCCAAAAACACGGTATGATAATTATCACAAGTACTTTTTTCTTAGATTGCTAATCAATTAATGTTGGCATTTTTATTTTATGTTTATCACAAACTGACACGTGGTGGTTATCTATATTCTATAGGGTCAGTCCTGAGAACTGAGTCAAATTCAATCACGTATAATGTTAGTACGTTGGTACGATTATATTTAAATATCCCGGTAGTTCTAGTTAATGTCTAATAGCCAAGGCCATGCTCTAAGATATAGAATGAACACACTTTGTCGTGTCCTCAAGTTACTTGTATGCAACATACAGCAGGTGTTTACTGGCACCGCGTCTGACTACCCTTTCGAAATATATATAAATAAGAGTGCACCGACTGATTATATCGGACCATGAGAATTTCTATGAGCGAGAGCTAGAAGGTTTACCAGTTTTGTCGGAAAAAGTATTTTAACATCCTTCCAGGGTTGTTTTACATGTTTTATTTCACCTACAAAGGAAGTTGTGCTACGTATTTTTATCGCTAAAAAAAAGTCTGTCGACCCCGGATGGGTTTGTAAACCACGAACATCGGGTCCTGGAGCCAACGCTTTACCCCAAGACCACCGATATCTACGTTCCAACTATACCCATTTGTACTAGTTTGCTATTTGATAGGGACGAGGAAGTTCGAATTTTAGAGGAAATGTACGCACATTCACGTGGAGGTGGAGTGGAAAACCACTCGGGATAAACCACCGTCTGTACAACCAACTAGGATTATAACCCTGGTCTCCCTGTCATGTTCAATCTAGTCTATAGCATGAGTGAGCGGTTAAATCTTTCTGCCACTGAAGAAGGTAACTTGTTTAATTCAAATTTGGCTTACATTTTTTTGGCACCAATGAACGTTCGGATGTGTTTCAAGGCAGCCGTGTGGGGATATTTGGATTTGATGTTGGTATGACCTGCCCAGGTGTACAGAATATAGATCAATCAAATTTAACCAAAATAACTTTGTATTGTTTCCATTCTTAGATGTCGAGATGCTGCGCTAGCATCCAGAGGGTCTATGTTGTTATAAAGGCGCTATTTTTGTCCACCTTCCCGTCAGACTCCCTCTACTCCACTAGTGACTCAGTCAATTATCACGTGCCAGGAAGGGTTCAAATCCCGGCTGGATGCACACTGGTTCTCTCATCCTCTCTCCAGGCTAATGTTTAATGAATTCCCTCCTCATCCTTCTAACCCTTTTGTCAAAAGGCGATATTATTTCTGTGGGAATACTCAGGATTGTAATCTTCACTAACGAGCGCATGCAATTTAAATATATCTAGAGGAGGGGGCAATGCCAAATATGACTGGGCACTAAATCCTTTTTCTCTAAATTCTACCTATAGCTATAGTCCATTCGCCATAAGAGTGGTGGTAGCAGTTGACAGCAGAAGATGTAGAAATGGTTAAAAGAAAAACAAATGGTTTGTTGCGAAAGTTTTGACTGCCTAAAGTCACAACAAGTCAAAACATGGTCTTGCATATAATATGGCTGTAATCGGTACATGAGATTAGATCTGGTATCTTCTACTAGCTGTGGGTTACCACCCCTCCTATCGTGGATGTAGTCAAGTTCCGCGCAAAGGTACAGTAATGTAGGCCAACAATGGTTACGTCATCTAAACACGGTGCGGATTTGCGCATGCGCTACTTTTAGACAAGACACACTTTCTCACGTGGTTATTTTACTAACGCCTTGGTACACTACACTTTAATAGAAAGAACCTTTCGGATAATACAAACATATTATATTGTTGCAATGCTGTGGCCGCTATTGATTATTATTGTTTGATATGTTTTGATAATGCCGATCAAAAGTAACAGTTGCATATCACATAACTTGTATGAATACGTGAAGGTAGATCTAGTAACTGTCAGATAAAGTCCTTACCAGACAAATTGAACTGTAGCTTATCTTGAGTAGATTCCTGCTGAGCTTATTATTTTAAATAAAACAAGAAAATTTGCCTTTTTGAGTCAAATAATAAACCATATCTTGTGCGATACTTTTATTTCGATGCGAATACATTTTATGAACAAGTATAGACTACGCAGTTGCCATTTAAAATACTCTGACAAAATTACGAGGGTAGGCTTGAATTCAGGTAAAACATCCTCTCGATGTAATAGAATCTGTTATCTACACTTTTAACAATAAAATGTAATATTAAATAGTTTATTTTAATGAAACTTTGTTCTAAAAATGTATTTATATATGAAAATAAAAATTACTTTGGCGTTTCTTTTCAACAATGTCTACCAGGTATTCCATGAAGTTAAATTATTTTAAATAAAGTGCAACTGCTCACCTAACCCAGCGGTAAAACGATGGTAATTAAAAATAGATAACAGCTGGTATTTGCCCCAGTGACTGAAATCTTACCTTGCCCGCTTTGAATGAATACGGAACGGTTAAAGTTTAACCTTGAAAATAAATAATACTGGTTTCAGAGAACTGTCACATGAGGTTTAAAAGACACGCGTCAACTTTACCTGCCCGTATAACCACGTAATATAACATGCCGCCTATCGATAGCTCTATAACACCAGTTTGACACTGAAGACAAAAACATAAAACATGTACCAACAATATAATGTTGAAATACCGCCCGCCATTCTAGAAATGGTATTTCCCGAGAACTTAAACGAGTCGAGTTTTCAGAAAAAAAAAATTAGGTATCATTATTTTTAATTGGCATTCCAACAATGAAACGCTAACAAAATATTTAAGTTCAAAGTTAAAATTCCGACAACAATGAACGTGTTATCGTTTCTACGTGACCGATGACATGTTCGATAGAAGAAATGTACATACCTGAATAAAACGAGGTTCCGAATGATAATACAAACGTCACATTAACACAGTAAATCACACGGGCATAATTCTTCAACACACGCACAATAAACGTCAAGTTCAGACCTCTTATAACTAGAGACTAGAAAGTTGTTAGCTCGTCTTTCGTGGTTACTGTTACGAGAGTGGCGGTATTTATTACGTCACTGGCTGTGACGTCAGTTGCCAGCGCACATTGGATGTGTCCAAGTGATTGGACCAACACGAAGCTTGTACTTGGAACAAATAGAATAGGTTCGTTTAACAAAACCCGCCGGATGTTCAATTAAATATTTTAATATATAATTTAAAAATTACTTAGACCCTTACTGAAGTTAGTGAACTAGTAAAAATTATTTTTTTCAAAAAGTTATGGTTTTTAAATGTATATTTAATAAGGCAGTGTTTTATTAAAATTAAATATGTGTGACAAAATAGAAATGTATACACTGAACAAACAAAACGCCACACAAATTATGGTTGTGTTTGAATTTACAGACCTACTCTTATTAGTTCTTGGTTCTCATTTTCATCGTCTTACTTTCCTTAGAAAGCATTCTGGGCTTTTCTTTTTCAGTTTTCTTGTCCTCGGGTAGTTTGGTCTTGGAACTTGGAACGGTTTTAGTTTGGTTGGTTTGCCCATCTTGCCTAGGTATTTTATTTTTGTTTGTTTGGTAACCTTGTCTAAGTATTTTATTTTTATTTGTTTGGTTATCTTGTCTGGGCATTTTATTTTTGTTGGTTTGGTAACCTTGCTTAGGTATTTGATTTTTGTTGGCTTGGTCATCTTGTCTGGGCATTTTATTTTTGTTGGCTAGATCATCTTGTTTGGGTATTTTATTTTTATTGGGTTGGTCATTTTGTCTAGGTATTTTATTTTCGTTGGTTAGGCCATCTTGTGTGGATATTTTATTTTTGTCAGTTTGGTCATCTTGCCTGTGTTTCTTTCGAAAGCCGCTTAGTCTAACCTTGAACCTCCCGTCACCAGATTTAACATCAGGTTTGTTTCGTCTGAACAGCGTCAGGACCTTACTAACAGAACCAGGACCTTTGCCCTTTTCGTTCTTGACGTGCGTGAATCCTTCAACGTTGCCATCCTTTTCTTCTCCTGCATCCTTCAACATAATTTCCTCAAGAGTAGCCCCCCAGCGATAGCCAAAATCCCCCCGCCCAAACAACCAACCGGGTGCGGTGCACTTGGGGTCCCCCAGAAACACGCTGTTTCTAGTCGAAACATACAAATAGCGGCACATAATGATCACCATAACGTGCAGTACAAAACCTATAGCATTAAATACGATGGTAGCGACGAGGGCATAATTGACAGGGGACAGAATCGCTGACAGACATCCTTGAGGGTGGATGGATGCGAGGATGTGATCCGATCTATCATCCCAGAGGTAAGCGATGTGTCGCTGTTGCAGTGGGTCATGTAGACATGGAATATCCGATGACGGATTACAACAGCTCCACGGCAACACAGGAGGGAGCACTCTTCCATCCACCTCGACATACTTGCTCACCGTTGTCGACTCTTCTCTGAACTGGTCCAGAGGGATCCAGGAGGTTGTGCGCCAATCCTGGGGTCCTTCCACGCCACAGCACTTCAACTCTTGCTGTAGAGTGTCGAGGAGTGACTTCCATTTCACGTCATGCAGGTACTGCCCCAGTCCCCCAAACATGGAGCTGTGGATCAAGAGCCGAAGAGCCGAAGCACATGCTCGACACTTTGAAGCTATCACTATTCCGAGTACCAAGATGAAAAGTGTGACTAAAAGCCACATGGACAGCCACCGCGGGAAGTGAGGGTGTTTTGTCGGAGAGGAACACTCCTTACAGAACAGTTGGCCAATGAGGTGCAGCATCATCACCATAGCTCCATGTACTATCAGTCCCGAGAATATCCATCGGAACGGGGCTTGGTCGTCTGTGTCTAGATATGGCTTCACATTTATTATAACATAGGCACTTGTCAAGACGAGGATTGAACCAAAGAAAATCTGTATAAAGTTTGATACCATTAGCCCAAATGTCATGATGCGTCTTACTTTCCACGATATTCTCAAAACAGCCAAAGCCATTATTCACGTTATTGCTATAACGAACAGAGCTTAAAATAACTCAACCGATTTCTGGTAGTCTTAAATGTAACCATAGACAATAAAGGGAATTTAACTGGCTATAATATCACCTTGGAAACCTATCAACAAAATAGTAAAATAAGTGAAAGAAATGAAGCAAGGAAATAAATGTTAAGGTGGAGAATTAATACAATGCATGATAAAAAAAAGTTTCTACAACAGCAGTCAATCAAATATACCGCATTGAAAAAATAAAAGAAACCTATCAAGAACACATTGACAGCTCTAATAGCAGTTATAGGACACCGTTGTCACCATTAGTTGTATGCCTCTTAATGACCTATCGGAATATTGGCGACTTAGAACAATTTCATTGCCACAGAATGAGAAAGGTGAGTTTTAAGGACTTGCACCAATATTTTCCCAAAGAGAATGGGAAAACCACAGAGAAAATAACCATCTAGAAAATCACACCTAGCAAACCTAGCTGGGACTCAAGCCTAAAACCTTCTATATCAGAGACAGCTATACTAACGCTGAGCTAGCTCGCGTCAAGTTTCAAATGGTTTGACACTTAATAAACTTTTTTAGCTCTTTCCCAGAGTCTATACTTGGTGGATGTGACTATCAGAACTTGTGTGAGCACTTTGTGTCTACTGTCTCTATCTTGCGCTACCAGGAGTAGGAGGGTGTATTGTATTAAGAAGAAAACTTATCTTTAACTTGTTTAGATACATGTTGTTATATGTATAGGAAAATTTAGGATAAAAGGGATCGAAACAAATAAAAGGGAGAAAGCACAATAGCCACAGATCACTCTTTACACAGCTGCCACGGGACAGAGAGGTAATGGCTGCCTCTTGAAAGAAAATTGATCATTACTGCCCATTCTCCCAACGTATGCCATAAAGTGTTTGTTCCCTTCTGTTTGGAGCTTGTATATTTGTATATTGTTTTATTTTGAACTATGTTTGCTGTGTTGTTTTGGCGCCTGTTGTGCGCATTTTTGATGTTTTACCCTCGCCGTTCGTATTTCCGGTCGCGAGCACGCCATTCTCACTTTGTAGTTCGTCACGTATTGTTCTCGTGGTCAGATCCTAACCCATCGAGCGATGGTTGCATTTGTTGCTCTTATTGTCAGGAACAATAGAATATAATTGTCATTTTGACAATCCTCGTGTGTCTTATAACATAAACATTCCGTGGTTATGGGATGCCAAAACTATACAGTCCCCTTCCTACCAAACATTCGGCCCATCCGTGGCGGATTTTGAACCTTCCTCGCGTCGTTTTATTTTCTCGTGTTCTTTTGTGAACATTTTTGCTTTATGTCCTCGTTGATAAATAATTGTAAATCTTCTCGTGTTGATTATTCGCCAGTCATAAGCCTAGAATGGTCGCAGCCTAATTATGTTGTTTGATTATTTATATTGTTTATAAAAATAACCAAGTGGATCGTACGTATGTATATAAACATCCTAGTATTGGCATGGATCGAAACCAATTAGTTTTAAACATTTAGGATGATGAAAAAGTTTACAGAAATGTATTAGGTGTCTCCATCGTGTCATAAAAAATAATTAAGAATCATGCTTTAACTAACTACCTATCATTATGATAACAATAATCTATTATATAAAAAAAAATAGTGTGGCTCACATGTGTACATGTATCATGTCAAGATCACCATTAAACTGTTTATAGGTCTAGATCAGCTCTTGTCGTGTGAAATCATGGGTTTTCGGTACTTCTCTCTCGTTTGAATGTATTTTGTTACAACTTACTCGTGAATTTTAACGTAGATCATTAATTTTGCTTTGTAATTTATGTTAATGGTGGCCATAATTTAAAATAACGCTTTCCAAGCCTTGATTACGTGCCAACGTCTATTGGAACATTACATTTCCCTCTGCTCTGTTGCTTACTTTGTCAGATTGTAAACACACTTTAGTTTACGTGTTCTCGTGTAGGTCGTGTTTATTTTGGTAGTACGTAGTGAATTAATTCTTAATGCCGAATTTATCACTAGACTCTTCTTTAATCAAGCTTACACGCGCCGATTGCCGGATTAAACGCGCGGAAACGCTAGCTAAGCCAAGTGAGAGCCAAGACCACAAGTGTCGTGAGCTATTCAAAGCTACCTGTCCTAATCTGAAGGTCTTGAGTGAACCCTACGAGGCAGAACACTTAACCGTGCAATTAAGTAGTCAAGACATTGACGACTTCAACCTTGACGCATACGAGAAGAGACTTTGTTACTTTGATAACACCTATTACTACATAATGTCCATTTTGAATTGAGTTAGTGCAACCAAAGGTCCCAACATCTCCACGCAACTACTTATTCCCTCAAGTTCTTTTCGCATAACTCTCTCGGCCAGTCTATCACCACATTTTAGTGGTGATCTTAAATTGTGGACCAATTTTTCTAATTTGTTTAAAACCCTTGTCGCTGATAACAACCTGACCAACATTGAAGTCAGCAGTCAGTGGCGAGCCACTATCAATAGTACAGGCACTTCCATTCACCAAAGGAAACTATCTTGTGGCATGGGATTTGTTAGTGAGATGGTATGACAACAAACGTCTCACTGTAGCACAACACATCGATGCACTCCTTCAGATACCATTGGTATCGTCTGAGTCTCCTACTGCAATGCGTGTCCTTCTCTCTACACCGAGGAAAAATGTAGCTGCTCTTCATGACCTGGAAATTCCTGTAGCTCATTGGAGCTTGTTCCTTATCTATATACTTAGCAATAAATTAGGCATTGCTCTTCACACTCGATAGGAGCGCACTTTAGTTGACACGGAGCTACCCACTGTTGACAGATTCGTAAATTTCTTGGGAATATATTGTTGTTACTTTGAATCCCTGACCTCGTACAAGATCAAACCACCTCCAAGGTCATCCTTCAATGCCATTAGTGGTCGAAGATCACAACAACCAGCCACGGTTATGGTTTCAACTTCACCTTCACAGTGTGTTTTGAGCAATGCATTTCACTCCTTGCACAAGTACCTTCTCAGGGACCCAGAGGAACACTTCAACTTCATCAAGCAAGAGAGACTTTGCTTAAACTGCCTCCAAGAGTCTCATCAATCTGCACAGTGTCCCTGCCGTACTTGTGATGCCAAGCATCATTTATCACTGCATTTTCCAGAGTTGTTTGTATTTAGTGCACCACATATTCACCCCACGCATCAAGAAACACAAAACGAGGCTAGAGCTCCAGTCAATATCATGGCCTCCTTTGTAGGACTAACCCACCCGTTGACCATCCTGCTGTCCACAACACTTGTTGAAGCACAGGATGTACCAGGATCATACCAGCAAGTGATCAGGATGCTAGTTGACTCTGGGAGTTAAGCTAGTTTTATAACTGACCAATATCTGTCGTGGTCAGGCCTGTCATGACGCAAGGCTTCCTTAGCCCTTTTTGAACTTTTCCACACACCGTTATTTGCTGCTAAAGGGGTCTCAACCGGTTTTGCCCTACCCATAGGATTGTTGTCCCCTAGCTTGTCTATAAATGTCTTTGTTCTACCCTGGATTACTGGTCACTTACACAGTATCCCTCTGCAGATCCTACATGCTGTACCCCAGGACCCATCGATACGCTGATCAGTGCAGAAACCTTATCCCACATCATCACAGGAAGGAAGCTGGAGGGGGAACCTGGAACTCCCTTTGCCCTAAAAACTGTATTTAGATGGGTGTTAACAGTAAGGGTGCAGCAACCCTCAATGTCACCATACACCTCATCTCTATACATGTCATCGTTCTTCATCTCTTCGTCCTCAAGCACACCAACCCTAACAGATGCCGTGGATCAGTTTTGGAAACTATAAGAACTGCCGTCAATCCCAGTTATCACTCCCAAGAAAGCTCTCTGTGAAGACATCTTCATCAAAATGCAAATTTGAGATTCTATGGGCCGTTTCAGTGCGTCACTCCCATTTGCTGGACCCAGACCAGAACTTGGTGACTCACACACCACTGCTCTTCGTCCTGATCAAGCCCTCGAACGCCGACTACACTGACAACCTCATTTAAAGGCCAGTTATCCGGGCTTCATACAGGACTATCTAAATACACGTCACATGGAGCTAGTAACAGATCCATCCTTCAACTCTGGCTATTATTACTTCATTCCCCGTCTCATTGTGTGATAAAACATGGAAGTACCACCACTAAGCTTCAGGTAGTGTTCAATGCTTCGGCCAAGACAGAATTGGGAGCTTCTCTAAATGACCCACTCTTAACAGGACCGAAACTTCAAACATCAAAGGGATATTATAAAAGTTATCCTTCTTTTTAGTTCACATTCAGTTGTTTATACTGCTGATATCAAAGAAATGTATCGTAAAATTTGAGTCCATCCTGAAGCTCAAGACTACCAGCGCATTTTTTGGAGGTTCAATGTGAGTGATCTTATTCAAGTCTATCTTCTGAAGATGGTGACTTACGGAGTATCCTCGTCACCTTATGTCACCATTCGCTCCCTACATCAATTTTCTGATGATGAAAAGATCCGTTTTCCACAGGCCTCAAAGGTGGTACACTCAGATCTGTATGTTGATGATGTGTGTTCAAGTGCTGATTCCCTTGAAAAGTCCCTGGCTTTCAAGCAAGAACTTGTATAATTGTTAAAGACGGGCGGCTTTCAATTAAAAGTTCGCAAGTAACCACCCAATTCTTCTAGAAGGGCTAGGCCCAGAATATATTCAAATGCCTCCATTGTAATATTCTTTTGATGATGATTCCACAGTTAAGGTTCTCGATTTACAATGAAACCCTGGGTTAGACAATTTTTTTTACAAGGTGCAACTGACCTCAAAAACCCTTTTCAAACGAGCAATTCTCTCGGATATTGCAAGAAAATTTGACCCATCCCTATCATCTTGTTCACAAAATATCTTATCCATCTCTTATGGATTAAAGGTGTTGGCTGGGACTCTCCCCCTTTCCTGAAATAGCTGAAAGGTGGAATCGTTTCAGAGCTGCGCATTCCACTTGTTTCTAACATCTCAATCGACAGATGTCTGGTCTCTGCAGATGAAGATTGTAGCTTTGAGATTCATGGCTTCTTTGATAGCTCTGAGAGTGGTTATGTAGCTGTTGTATACCACTGAGTTATTTCATCTGGCACAGTTAAAGGTACGATTCTTACTCGCTAAATAAAAGGTAGCATTCATAAAACGAGCTTCACTTCCTCGCTTGGAACTATGTGTGGCGTTACTTTTGGCACGCATGTTGCATTTGCTAATGGAAACATATTCGTTCTTGAAAATTGACAAGATCTATGCCTGGACAAACTCTACAATCACACTGACCTGGATCCAATATTCGTCCCACATTTGGAAAATTTTTGTTGGCAATCATGTGAGTAAGATCCAAGACTTCACTTTCACCGATTGGTGGCACCATATACCGTCGGAGTGCAACCGAGCTGACTGTGCCTTTCGTTGGTTGTTTCCCTCTCAGCTTGTCAAGCACCCAATTCGGTGGGCAGGACACTTGTGGCTTAGGAAGGATTCAATCAACTGGCCGCAACCTAAAGAATTGCTTCGTTTAGCTGAACCTATTGAAGAGCGCAAAACATTAACTCTGACTACAGTCGTCTCTGACACCAACATTTTGGATTTGTTAAATAAGTTTTCGTCTTTATCAAAAATAATACGGGTAGCAGCTTATTACTTTCATTTTGTTTGTGCTTCTCGTCTTGGACCCTTGCTAGTTGATGAACTACAGAAGGCTCTGTTATTTTGGGTCAAACAAAATTAGCTGGTTATATTGCTCGTATTGACTTTTCGCCGTGAGGTGGACACAGTTCAGTACATTATAGATAACGATATATATAGTGTGTGTCACAGAGGTGTCACGATTGGTTCGTGTATTTTAAAATAGGTTTGAGTTTATTGATAATGGTGGGTCATGAGGTAGATGTAGATGTAGAGGTAGATGTAGAGTTGTAACGGGCTAAACCAGTTCAGCCCTTTTTCGGCCCTAAAATTTGAAGCAACTAATCATGGGTAAAATATACACATATATTATTCTTCCCTGATCTACAAACAAGTTTTTTAATACATAGATATTTATGTTACATACCAACGTCTTGGATACTTCATGGAATGATTCCGGCCCCATCAGAAGTGATGCCGTCAGAATGGTGGGGGGACCGTGTCATTCAATTATATCACACTTGGCCGGGCCGAGTTTCTGGACCAACTGAATACGGCACTCAGCCAGCTCACTGGGTGGAGTCAACCTTCCAAAACCCCCTAGATGGTCAATCACCCCCTATCCTTATACGTCCCAGCATGCAGTGCGTTCGACCGCTATAAAACTCTGTGGTTCGCTTGGCAACAATATGATTACTATTAATCAACGTCTTCTAAACAGTCGTCTCTCAACAAACATAGCCTTCATTTAGCGGTGATCAAGATGTTCTCGCCGTGCGACAAACCGGACCGTAGAAAGTAACCTGGACTTCGATAGATCGATAAAGGAATCGGGAATAGCCTGTACCATGGCTGGACTCACATCGTAATCTTTAGGAAATATTAGTTTGGAGGATTAGCCCATTATACAACTTAATGTCACTCGTAGTTTTATAAATATAATTATATACTCTCGCGCTTCACGCGAGTTTCCTGTTGAGTCCTTGGACCAGCAGTTTCAATGGGAGTGAGTCCCACACCTTAACCCGTATGACTATTTTGCAGTATTCGAGATGGCTAGCCGGGAAAGAGATAGTTCTGATTGTTCAGGGCCTTGGTGCAGTGCCTAGTTAGGCATGTTTAATTTATGCTGTAACCCGCATGGGTGTTCAACTTGTAGGCCGCTTCAAATCTTCTGGCACGGCTCGTGGTATCTAATATTTCATGTTTAATTTATGTTGTACACCGCATGGGTGTTCAACTTGTGGGCCGCTTCAGCCCTTCGGGCATGGCTCGTGGTATCTAATATTTCAGGTTTAATTTATGTTGTACACCACATGGGTGTTCAACTTGTGGGCCGCTTCAGCCCTTCGGGCATTGCTCGTGGTATCTAATATTTCAGGTTTAATTTATTTTGTACGCCACATGGGTTTTCAACTTGTGGGCCGCTTCAGCGCTTCGGGCATGGCTCGTGGTATCTAATATTTCAGGTTTAATTTATTTTGTACGCCGCTTGGGTGTTCAACTTGTGGGCCACTTCAGCGCTTCTGTCACGGCTCATGGTTTCTAATTTTTTGTCTTTAATTTGTGTTGCTCGCCTCCTCTTTTTGGGGTGCCCAGCTATTGTATTATTGTTGCCCTGCTGGCTTAGACCAATGGCTCGTGTGCCTGCCTAAGAAAAGGTAATAGCCGAGAACACAGACTTTGAACTTTCCCGGTACAGTTGTCTGCAGAATGTTCCATGTTAATGTATCAAGCAGACGGATTGTTACTAGCGTTTCTAATCTGTTATCATACAGCTAATGGGCGCTTCACGCCATGTTTACTTTTGTCTCTGCCCAGCAATCTAGTAGGTAACTCGACGCAGTAAAGTTTATAGACCATGTTATTTGAGATAGTGTTCCTAAGATGCATTATGTACCGTGTTCTGACTTATGATTAATTAAATTTATCTTTTTCAAACCTACCCTCTTCTTGCTATTTCTTATATTAATAGGTATGTTACGTACCATCTAAGCCCCGAGAAGGTACAGACTATTAATAACTTTAGTATCAAATATACCTGTTCTGTGGGATAAAGGCCTAGAAGACTTCAAGTCACGTCCGGAAACTACAGCAGCTTGGAGGGAAGTATTCAAGGAACTGAACCCGAACTTCAAGGAAATGAGTGGCGAGGAAAAATATTAATATGGTAAGTTTTTTTTACTGTTAGTAGGATGGTTCTTCCCAATATGGGATTCCGTAGGCCACTTTTCTATCATTAAAATTCGAAAATTGTTCCTAAAAACATTTGATTATATTATCAGTTTAAACACTGTTACACAAACATCCAACAAGAATAAGGACACGTTCATAATATAATATTTCAGGAAATAATTAAAGACTCCTCATTTTATTAAATACCTATATCTAACAGATAATTAATAATAAAAGAAAACATATGAAAAAACTTATTCATGTTCAATTATTATTAATCCAATAGACTATTGATATTTGTCAATACCTTTCTTTAAGCAATCGGATAGTTCTCCCCTATTTTCTTAAATCTACACTGCCAGTGAAGTGATCCCTCGTTGGTCATGAATAGATCGGTAAACACTTTTCGAATGTAATTTGCTGACTTGTTTCCACGTTCACCCTTCGTGTCAGGAGTGTCCTTTAAGACCTACTATTGTGATTGTGTCTGTAAATTTATATCCATCTCTCTCTCTCTCACACAATTATGCAGAATACAGCATGCCTTTACTATTTTAATAGATAATTCCATTGAGACTTTGAGTGGCATATGAAAATTTCTCCATTTATTTGATAAGATCCCAAAGCAACATTCGATATACCTCCTAGCTCTATTCAAACAGTAGTTAAATATTTGCTTTGGTTGATTCAGGAGTTTCCCCGAATATAACCACATAAGATGTTTGTGAATCTCAAAGCCTTCGTCTCCAATAAACACATAAGGAATGTCTTGATATCTACGTGCTGGAAAGGGCTTTGGTTTGGGAAGGGGCAGTTCATTGTTAATTTTACTTTTCCAAAGCAGTGATTCCTTGAATATTGTGTAACCCTAGCTCTAAAATTAGAGGGGCTCAAATACACGAAAAGAAAATATAATCTAATGTTATTTAAAAAAAAAGGTAAATAAACAAATAGGAGTGAGCTGTGTGAATTACTGTTTTGACAATGCTGGGTACATTATACGTTCCCAGTGCACGCAACTCAATCCTAGATGCGGAAAAAACTACGGTCCTCCTTCAAAGATATATATATATATATACATATATATATATATATATATATATTTTATAGACAGGATAAAGTTGAAAATTAAAAAAAAGTGCCTGGATAGTATACTTTTCTAAACCTAGGGATAACATGGCTTAAATATAATATTAAAAGATTGCAAGTCATAAATAGCAAGTTTATTAAATGTATGCCAAATTTTAACAACATGCATATATTTAGAAGAAATTTAAACTTGCTCCGTATAGATACAATAACAGCAATGACCTTGAATATGCGCAACTATAAACATTGATATTTCCCAAAAGGAAATTATTTCATACAAATTTTAATGTTTTCATTTAAATACCTTAGAAATATTATGCAAAGCAAAGTTAATTCAATGTCTATGAATACAAAACATAATGCTTAGCATTACCAAATTTGAATATTACTATATATAATATTATAGATAATTTCTCCCCAATAAAACATTACCGACTTAAATATGAAATGTACTCCACAAGTTAATTAATTCAAAGTAAATTCAATTATATAAATACCAAGCCTACCGCATAACATTACCAATTTTGAATAATATGATGTAATATTATTAATGAATTCCCCCAAAATAAACCCTTACTAAATTAATTGTGAAATACAAATCACAAGTTAAATAGTCCAAAGTTAATTCCATATTTATATATCAAGTATAACGCATAACATTACTAAATTTTGAATAATATAACATAATGTTATTAGCGAACTCTCTCAAGTAAATATTTACTAAATTAATTGTGAAACACAACTCACAAGTTAAATAGTATAAAGTTGAATCATTATTATTATTATTATTATTATTATCATCACCGCGTCTTACTACCCGTTCGGGTTATACGCACTTACGCTAATGTGTAATGGTAGGGTGATTGTGAGATGAAATGAAGGACCTACAGTTTAACGTGGAATTCGAACCACGGTGGAGGCCTGGCATTCCTCACATTCACAAGATGTATTGTCAGAGGTGAAGGAAGGGTTTGGGCAAAGTTGAATCAATGTTCCAAAAAGAACGAAGAATAATACAATACTTCAATAATTTATATTTAAAAAAAAAATAATGGCCGAACGAGAATTTTGAATAGCTACAAGATATTATTACGCCGAAAGTGAATTTCTCCTTACATTTTAAATAAGTCCTTGAAGCCTCTGCTTCGTCTTACTACTTCCACGCCCAATCCAAGAGTGCAGTCTATTTTCATGGACGGTCTTTTATATGGTGCACAAAACTCGTAGAACAGGAGAGACGGGATCCAAAGGGTGGGGATCACAGAGTTTAACACAAAGGAAGGGGGGATGTGCGTGACAACAAAAACGTATATTTTATTCTCGAAACGTCTGGTTGGTACTGGCCCCTTCTACACTGGCCTCTCTTCTCTTGGTCATTGGGCTGGCAATGAGCATGGTGGCAGTCTCTAGCGGGCGAGGTTTGATTCTTGGCTCGGACCTGACAGTTGTTCGCGGGCCGATAATGTGGCCAGACGTGTTGTTATTAGTTCGTACATAGCCTGGACGGTGAGATTGGGTAAGTGTAGTTGTTGTTGACTTGCCCATTTATATCTGACTTGCAGCTAAAATTTCTACAATTATTGAATCACAATCTTTTCCATAAGCCCCAATGTCAACAAAAATAAAACATATCACTATCAACCACAGCAAGCAGTACAAATTATTTTAATTTGATTGAGAGGGAGAATTATTCAATTAATGTGTGCGTGAGTAGACATGGTGAGATCCTACCTGATGCTGAAGATCCGGTGAAGCAGAACCCAAGTAGGCCTACCTGGGGTTGTGATGGGATGATCTTGGTGCTTCGGATCAGACGCACATTTATACCAGTTAGGATGAGGATGGGTTTATTTAAATTAGCGAAAGAGAATGCAAGACACAAAGATAAACAGAGAAGTTGAGCCGCGGTGGTGACGCACGTCCACCTTTGAGGAAAACACTTTGCGAACTAACAGGAAACGCACGTAAAAATACGAGAGAGCAATTGTACCACCCTTACAAAACATAATTAATGAAAGAAAAGGCGGTAAACAGAAAGATGTGATAATTACATAAATTAATAATGAATGAATATAAGTAATATTTAATTAAGTAAACAATAATGAGATTGATACTAAAACAATAAAATATAAAGAAATAAGTACTAAAGAACAATTGAAAAAAAAGTTGTAGTTGAAAAACAAAGAACCACTATGTCCAGGCTTTATGATCCGGATGTGTTTGCCCTCAACAGACCCAATACAATGGGGAAACTGTGTAAAGTACAGACCGTCTTGTCATCTGCGGTTGAGAATTAGTCCCACGTTGTTGCGCCTATTGTAAAGTACAGATGCTGGATGCCCCTCGTTGGAACGCCATTTGTAAAATACAGATACTGGATGCCCCTCATTGGAACGCCAATTGTAAAAGCCTTAAATACTTCCCCTCATTGAGTACGCCAATTGTAAAACATGTAATTTAAACAATAAATATTGGACTAGATGTTGAGATAAATCTGCCCAAGAAATGAGAACAACTGTGTTTTGCTGTCACAACGACAATTTTATTTGCCCTTAAGTTGTTTTGTAAATAAAATAAACCACCACTTAATGTTGTAAAACACTTCCATCTCGTCTGCCGTAGCAGAGTA